>PVJA010002448.1:0-106973 GCA_004027025.1 Myocastor coypus | reverse complement strand
ATCATTTTTCTATTCTCCTCTAATTTTTTATCGATGTCATCTTTAATAGTATTGAAGTCTGTCATTATGGTTATCCTTTCTCTCTCTAATACAGAGATTATTTCTGTTCTGTTCTCCTTTGTACTTTTGTGTAGTTGTTCCCCTACTTGGGATGCTATTGATTTAGGCATGTCTTTGTCAACTTTAGATATTATTTCTGTTCTGATGTCCTCTATACATTTCTCCAGCCGTTTTTCCACTTCATGCATTTCTTTTTTTACTTCAGATGTTATCTCTGATCTCAGTTGCTCTATACGTTTCTGCACTTGTGTGTCTGCCTCAGATGCTACCAATTCAGAGGTTTCATCTGTATAATTCTCATTTTCTTCCATGATAGTGTCTTCTGTATTTGGTTTGGATGGGCACGGGTCCTGAGATTGCCTCCTACTCCTTGTTATCATTTTGTATGGAAGCGACCTCTGCACTTTGGTGGCATTATGCTGTGTCTATGGGCATTTGGTCTGGAGACTCCAAGCTGGTTCCTCTACAGAGGTTCCTGACTCTGTGTTGGAGCTCTGGCTGCTAGATTTTGTGAATCTTGGCAGATGTGGTCCGCGGCGGGCACTCGGGCTCAGCTCCCAGCAGTGCAGTTTGGGTCTGGGTTGGAACAGGAAGTTCTAAAACAATTATTTTAAAAGAATTGAAAAATATAACAACAAAAAATAGGTCTGGTGGGAAAACTCAGTAGACTAAGCACCTGAGTAGACAAGTTGAGGGACTGGAGTTCTATCCTCAGCACCACGTGTGCTGGCCCCATCCCTGGGGCTGCTGAGTGGGCCATTAAAAAGGGACATGGTGGTGCACGCCTATAATCCCAGTGCTCGGGAGGCTGAAAACAGGAGGATCACATTGAGTCTGAAATGTATAGTGAAACCCTGTACCAAATACATAAATAAATAAAATCAAAACATTAATGAAAAAATGTGAAGACTTCACGAATATATGGGAATCAAATCTGTAGTCTTAGATTAGAATGAGGAATAGGACTAGGTTTACTTCATGTTACCTTCATATTTCATGAATCTCTATTGAAATACCAATGATGTTCCTAACACAAATATAAAAACATTCTAAAATTGATGTGGAATGACAAGTGACTCAGCAGAGAAAACAATTTTGAGAAAAGTGAATCAAGTATGAGATATCAGACTAATTAATTGAAAAGTGTATTAAAACTATAGTAAGCAGGGCCGGTCGAGTAGCTCAGCAGATTACAGGACCTGCAAGCAGGGGCAGGGACAGGGTGTTTGATCCCTGGGCCTGCTGTGCTGGCCCAGCCCCAGGGGCAATTGAGACTTGGCGTAGTGGTGTATGCCTGGAATCTCAGCTGTTGGGAGGCTATAAACAGATCACTATGAATTCGACCTAGTGGTGAGAACCTGAGCATCCTGTAGATCTTTCCCTAAACTACAAAAGAACAAAACAAAGTGAAACAAAAAGCCCCAAAGCTATAGTAAGTAAAACAGTACTGTAATAAAAGCAGGTAGGCTCTGTAAGAAGCTACAAAACATGGAAGCAAATTCATATACCTACAGTTGACTAATTTTCAATGAAGAGGCCAAGAATACATTGTAGAAAGGACAGTCTCCTTAATGAATGATGCTGGGGAAATTTGATATCCACATGCTGAAAAATGAGACTAGATTATAACCTCTGACCAAATACAAAAATCAACTCCAAATATATTAAAAACTTTATAATAAGTGCTGGAACCTGAAGAACTACTGGGACAAATCAAAAGAACAATTCCTCGGGATACTGGGCATCTTATAGCTAAGGCTTCAAAAGCATGGATCATCTGCTCCCAAATAGACAAATGGGATAGTATCAAACTCAAAAGCTTCTATATAGAAATGCAAAAAAAAAAAAAAAAAAAAAAATCAACAGACTTGGGATGCAATCTACAGAGTGGCAAAAGATTTTACAAAGTAAGAAGATCAGCTTCTAAAATTAGTTTTTGCATTACACATCTTGTTTCCTTTGATTTTAAGCTACATTATACTCACACATGGTGATAGACCTGGGTCAAGTTTGACCCAGCTATGCCACTTCTGTGCATTTTTCTACAAGAATTGAAAACATCACTCTACACCGATATATGTGTGTCCATATTCATAGCAATATGATTTGTCATAGCTATGTCTTGGAAATAACCCAAATGCCGGTTAACTAAGGAATGAATAAAAATGATGTGATATATTTATGTAATAGAGTATGAGATATCAAGTATGAGATATCAGACTAATTAATTGAAAAGTGTATTAAAACTATAGTAAGCAGGGCCGGTCGATAAACTCAAGGCTTTTATAGGTAAATGGGTGCAACTAGAGACATTGCTCAAAAGTGAAGTAAGTCAGACCCAAATGTGTGGACTTCCTATAACACTCTAGTGTAAGAAAATGAAGGAGTAAATAAAATCTGAAAGGTACAAAAGATTTTCAAATGGAAAGAAGCTGCTCAAAAGTGGGACGAGGGAAAGGACAACAGAAAGAAAGAAGAGGTAAAATATATATATACACAAGATAGCTAAGATAATCGTACTACTGCTTTATTGAAAGGAACAGTTAATATCTGATCAGTTTTGCATGTCTATATCTGTTAATCTGAACAACTTTGAAAATAACAATATACAGTGTGACAACCATTGTTAATTTTCTATTATCTTGTTTTGAAATTTTATATTTTTTAAAAAAATTATTCTCTTTAAAATAAAAAGGCAAAACTGTATTAATCTTAAATATCTCCTTTGTTAATGTGTATATTTTGCATATGCATTTCTTTCAAATCAATGCTTCTGCATCCCACAATTTTTGTACATGTGTTTTTGAAATTAGTTTATAATACTTTATTTATACGGATAATTCTTTGACTCAAGTGTTAATGTTTGTTACTTTAAAATATTTAGAAATTTCCTATTGCCCTTATTTTAGTTTAATTGTTTCCTAAAATAACACTTGGTGTGATTTCTACTGCTTTAAATTTGATGGCATTTCCTGGGCACATAGTACAGAACACCTCGTGTGTGTTTGAGAACCGTTGCATCTTCATGTGTTTTGGATGAATTATTTCAAAAATGTCAATTAAGTAGATAAAAAGATAATGTTATTCAATTTATATAGACACAGTTTTTTTTTTTTTTTTTTTTTAACTCTGCCTGGGGAGTTTGTACTTTCCCAAGTGTAGTGCCCCTCTACAACCCCTGATAATTTTCTTACTAAATAATTTATTTTGCTCAAAACCATTGCACTTCCTCGTCTTTCTTTTGCTGAGTGTTAACACACTTTTACATTCCTTTACTCCTATGTGCATGTGTCTTTATGTTGAAAATGGCGTATACTAAATAACTTATGCTAGAGACTCTCATTAAGCCACCCTGACAAGCTCCATATTTCAGTTTGCACATTTAGATCTTTCCTATTTAAAGTAACCACTAATCAACGATAATATCTGAGGTACTATGTACTGAAATAATATCTACTGTGTTTCTGATTGTCAGCTACTTTATGTGCTTATTTTTTAAAATCTGTGCACCTTTATTTCTTTTTCTGCTCTCTATGATTTTAACTCATTACTTTATGTGATTCCATTTTCTGTTTTTGGTTAGGACAGCAGTTACACCTTTACTTTAAAATATTTTAGTAGTGTAAGAATTCTTCAATATACATTAAAAACTGAATGAATCTCACCTCAAGGAAGTGTAATGTTTCTAGCATAATTCAGGTAACTTGTACCAAAATATTCCCCATCCCCACTTCTCCTCGATTTTAAATTTTCTATTATTCATTTTACCTATCTACATGCTATAATACTCCAATACATTCTTCCAATGCTTTAAATAGACAGTTACATCTTATGTCAAGTAGGAGAATTGATTGTACTGCATTTATTCCTTCTTTGGTTCTCTATATAGACCCGAACTTTGGATCTATGTCACTTTTCTCCTTCCTAAAGGATTTCTAGTATTTCCTGCATGGTGAGTCTGATGACAGTGAATTCTCAGAGCTAATTTTTCTCTGAGAAAGACTTTAATTATCTTTTACTCTGGAAGCTGAGTTTTGGTGGCTATTGAATTCTAATTTTTTTAACGCTTTAATATTTACTTTCTTTCTTTGCACAATTTCTTACTACACCATAATTCTTATCCTTATTCCTTTCTAAGATCTTTTCCTTTGGCGTTTAAGATATTCTTTTTGTTCTTATGCATGAGATGACTATGTTTGCTTTATTTTTCCTATTTTTCTGGTGGTGTTGTTGTACTTAGTGTGCTGGCTAGCATCTGCTTTGAAATGGAAAACTGTCAACTATTGCTGCTTTCAACGTTTCTCTAGTTTTTCTTCAGATATTTTAATTATGTTATATTATACCTTTTGTGATAATAGACGTTGGATGTTCTGTTCTATTTTTTCACCATTTTAAGATATTTCCATTGACCTATGACCTGAAGTTTAATGATTTTTCCTCTGTGTGTCCAGGCTATTAAGGACCCCATTGAAAGTATTGTACTTAAAATGATTTCATTTGACTTATGCTACTAACTAGACTTATACTGTCTGTTTTTCATTGGGACCCTGCACTTATTAATCATAGCTGAAGACTTGTTTTAGAGTTCATGTCTGAAGATGCCTATGTTTGTGATACTAAGTTTCGTTCTTTCTTTGTGTTTATTTTTCTCTTTGTTGCTCTTTTTCTGTTTGTCTCTATCTATCTGTCTCCTTCCCTTCTTCCCTCTCTTCTTCATATTTCTTCTTTCTGCATTGCCGCTTGCTTTCTTAAAAGTCTTGTCTAATACAACTCAGGTAAACAAGTCTTTATTATCAGATTTTTCTGTTAGCAGGAGTTACTGTTTCATTTTTTATAGCTATATATAGTAGAGGTTTTAAGTTTATTAGTTTTAATGACTATTTCTCTTTTGATTTTGGGTCCCTACAAATAATTTTATACTCTAGGAAGATTCTGAATCTGGTGGTTCTTTTGTGACTAAATCTCTATAGCTTTGTAAAATTGTGTCTCTGGGTTGTGACCTTCATAATTTTCTCTTTTTAAAACAAGTCATTATAAACAATTCATTGTAAACAATGCCTTTTTGGATTGCATAGGAAAATTAGAGTAACAGAATCTAAATAATAGGCTTCTTTACTTAATTGAATAAAGATCCAGTTTCCAATTACTACCACCAAAGAATTGGCATTACTCATGTGTGATATAAGAACATTTCAAAATTATTGCATTTTTTCATAATTTATTAAAACCACAGGAAGTCTTTCCATGATGTTTGCCTTGAAAACAACAAATTTGCAGTCGAGGGCTGCTCTTAAGACCCAGCACCCCTAATGGTCTTATTGTAGTCCACATTTAGAACCTAACAAATCATCTAAATGACTGCTTAAGTAATTCTACATATTTTTAGTTTGCAACTCTTCCCTTCCAAGTAAACAGTGCTTAGTCATTGGACTCGTTTGGCTGCCGAGGTCGGTGTAGGATGGCAATTTGCCCTGCAATCTCAGTTCCCTGATGAGTTCAATACAAGTCATTGATTTTCTTTTGTTCTCCTTTTGCTTGTTGTGAGGTTTGCAGTGACCACACTAAAGTTCATCTTTGTATGCGACAGTAGAAATCAGAGTACTCAGTCGTTGCATTTTAAACCTCTAAACTGTTTTTTGAAAATTTAAAGTTTAGATCACTAGTCTCCATATTTCTATTTTATCAATGTATCAATGATATTTCTTTTAAAGTTTTCTCTAGTAACTGTGGTATGTATCTCGTCTGTTTGTCTTGATTTTGCTCATTTGCTTTTGCTAGAACATATTTTGTGTTTAATTTAACACCACACAGTATATATAAAAATATCAGAGACCCTCTTGACAATGTTGTGTCTCATTTTCTTTCCTAGAAAGTAAATAAAATGAAAGTGAGTTCTTTTGATGCCATGGTTGGTTAATTTTAGGATTCCTGCCACACAAGGATGAATTTTTCTTTTTCAGTTTTGGTCTTGTTTCAACTTCGTTCCCCTTTATCCTTATTCTACGCCCCTTTGAGGTGCACCCACAATCTAGGAATCATTTGCTAGTATTATAGTCCTCATTCTGGGACATATTTACCTCTTGTTTCCACTGCCACAGTATCACCTTAATTCTGAACTCTCCGTCCGATCATGTGTATGGCTTCCCAGCAGGTTATTTTGTGTACTGTTATCCTGTCTATCTGATGATTTTATTTTAAAGGCCATGTTAGTGCCACTTTGCTATAATGGAATACTTGAGATGACTAATTTATAAAAGGAAAGGCTCATTTTTGCTTTAAGCTTCAGCGGTTCTAATCCAGGTTTGGGCTGACCCATTGCTTTGGGATTATAAAGGTCATGTTGAGGGGCAGTGGTCAGAAATACCTCTCACAGCTAATGCTTAACCTCTCGAGCAGGAAACAGAAAAAAGAAAGAAGGAGGTGAGAGGCCCCACAGTCCTTTCTGAGGGAATATTTCTCAACTATCTATAAGACACCATTTCCTAAAAGTTTTGTCTTTTTCTAATAGTGCCTCTCTGGAGACCAAACCTTTAGCTTACAGGGCTTTGGGGTAACAGTCAAAATCTAAACTACATAGGAACCTACAAATAATTCAAGAAACTGGGGACTTAATGTTTTATTTTTTCATGATTCACTTTTCGTTTTATATTTTGTTTCCAAATTACATTGTTTTAAAACTTATAATATCCTGTCTGATGTATTAGCAGTATCATTTTGTTGACTAGAGTTTTAAATGTTCCCATTATTTTAAATTTCCTTGAGCTATATCAATATGCATATGTAATGTATTTGAAGGTACTGTATGCATATCAAACCAATTTGAGTAATATTTTAAAGTCTTGGAAAGAAGTCACATGGAACATGGAAACAACACACAGGGCATAGCTCAGTGGCATAAACAGCTGCTTGCCAAGGGGAAGGTCCTGAGGTTATTTCATGGTACCAAAAAAGAAAAAAAAAAAAAAATTGACCATCAAAGTTAGTCAACACAATGGAAGCCAAAGGAAAGCTGCATGCTAGTTCTAGCCTTTTCAGTTTTTAAAATATCTTACAATGAATTGTATGATTCAATGAATATTTAAAGACAAATTCGAATGCTTTTTCAGAGGTAAATAACTGAAGAATTGCTAGAGTAAAAGGAAGATACAAATAAAATAATAATGAGTGATATGGAAAAATGAGAAATTTGTGAAGAATGGATTAAAGAGGAAGACAAAAAGGGCAATATTTTATATTTGATAAAATGATAAGCTAACTCAGTGAGAAAATGACAAAGGAAACAAGATATTTTAAAATAACAAAAGTGAGTACAATATGCACACTATGAAAATGTAGCTTCTGCAAAACAGAACAGATAGTAAATATAGACTGTCTCAACAATGAAGTGTAGATCTTATTAATTTGTAAAAAATATTTCCCCTCAAAGAGTAGTTTACAGAAATTATTTTAAATATTTTTGGGGAAAGTTTTGCAAATAAATGAACTATGTTTTTGAAAAAGTTCTTGACATACGCAATTGCCCTAGAGGTTAAAATAAAACATGAAAGTTTCTAAAGATTTTCTTTAATACAACACATTGTAATAAATGAGTGAAGACTCAGACAGAAAAACTTGTAGGGAATTTTAAATTATGCCAATAAAAACCTAATTTTTATCTCTGTCAACTTCAAGTTTCACACACAATTGCAAAAACAGCACTTTTACTATACTCATGGAGACTTCATTAAAGCATAAAAGTTTTAGCCAGAAAGAAGAATCTTTCAAATGTGACCCAAGAGCCAAAGAAAAATTCTTTTAAAAATCTGTAATTTAATGCATAGAAGCAGCAAAAAGATGCTTCTGCTAAACAGTTTTGAAAGCAGTTTTATACCTATGAGCAGGTTAGACATCTCTGGAGAACGAAGCAGCCAACTGGAAAATAGATCTCAAGAAGCACTGAAAATACAGTATTGACAGATAAGCAGACTCAAATTAGAGAAAAGAGGATAAAAGAAACAGCTAATATAGTGAGAAATTCCAAAGTCCATATCATTGGAGTCCCCAAACAAGTGAATGAAATAAATAAATTTGAAGCAGTATTTGATGATAAAGTGGCAGGGAATTTCCCAGAATTAATTAAATCAGCTTCACACGTAGTAAAGAAGTCCACTAAATCCTTACCATGGCAAATAAGGTAAGCAATTCTTGGGTAAACACTTTAAAAGCATTTTCTCCAGTTGAGCATAAGCATACGCTAAGGCTTAGTGATTTTATTGTAGGTTTATACCACAAGAGTAAACTCATACTAACATCAAAAAATATACATAAAATTCTTCTAAAAAACTTTATTCACAATAGCTTGAAGCTGGAAGTAACTCAGACATCTGTTTTATTACAAGACAAACATTGTCTATTTTCTAGGAAAATCAATACAGAGAGTTGAACTGAAAATGCATATACTACAAAATGTGATAATTTGGATATATGTTTCAAGTATAATGCTTTGCAAAAGAAGAATTTCATGAGGAAATATGTACTGCATGATTCCATTTATTAGCATTTTGAAAAGGAGAAAAAACATAGAAATGTTCAAAGTCAGAAGACACTAATTTCAAATGAGGATGAAATATATTTTAGTGTGTTTTTTATAACTAGTGGTAATTACATAAACTTGCTTGAATAAATTTTATGCTGTTATTAATATTTATGAATGTATTATATTCATGTTGTTTTTCAACAAATGAAACCTTAATATTGAAAGTCTTAAGGTTATTTTGGATAAAAATATTTGATATTATATTCAATAATAAGGATAGGAAAATTTTTCTTAAAACCTATAATTGACTAAATTTCTAAATTTATCTATATCAAAATTAAGCACTTCTGTTCATTCAAAGAAAATACAAAATATATGAAAAGATACTGTAAACACATAATTAATGAATAATTCATATTTAGAAGTATACTTCTGCAAAAAATCTACTTTGAAGATTTATCAAAGTACTTGAACAACAATTTCAAAACTGAAGAAAAATGAAAACCACAGCACAACTGGAAATGTTGGTAGAATCTTTAGCAATCATTTAGAGAAAGTTGTAATTCTATATTTCCAAACATTTATGAATCAATAACAATTTTAATGAGTATCTACTTTGAGTACACTTTAATAAATATGTTGAATTTTCTTTGGCTTTATGTGCTGAAATTGAAGATATGTATCCTATTAACAGGCGAACTCATGAGTGAATTGCAAGTAAATGCATTCCAGAACCCATAATTGAAATATTTATAGAAGCATTGTTTTTATCTGTTTAAAATAGGAAATGACTGAGTATTCATTTATAGTTGAATAGAAAAAATATATTTTATTGCGTTATAAAATAAATGACATTAGGGGCTGGGGAGATAGCTCCGAGGCACAAGTGCCTGCTGGGCAAGTGCAAGGTCGTGAGTTCGAACCCTGGTCCCACAAAAAAAAAATAAATAAATAAAATAAATGACATTACGATAAACAACTTAAACAAGCCAAATTATATTAGCATGTCAGTGCATTCTGAAAATGTGATATTGAACAAATGAAGCACACATTAAAATAATATATTTACTATGATTTTGTTGATGCAAAGTCAATAAAAAAATCTTTGCTCTATTTTGATGTACCTGGAGCTAAACATAAGTCAAGACAGTATTCACCTGAGGAAAATCTTCAAAGATTGTGACAGGAACATAAAGATATTCTCTAACCACTGATCATCACATAATGATTATTCTTTTATTAATATACATTTGTTAACTGACATACACTTAATGATAATGTTTTGCAAGATTAGCAAGTCATGTACCTCATCAACTGAATATCGATGACAGCTGATGAACATTAGCACTAACTAGTTAATTTGAGTGCTTTTTGTCCAGTAAGCAAAATGTCCAGCTTTGTGCTTCTATAATGCTTGCTTCAAATAAATATAATTATGAATAAAATTGTATTGATCATCAAGAATCATTCTGATGCAGAAGTTAGCTCAACATGAACAGAGGTAGCTTTGGTTTGCGAAGACTTCAGAGAGAAGACACACAGTGACAAAACGTTGAATCTGGGCCAGCGAGATGGCTCAGTGGTCTAAAGCAGCTGCGGAGGAAAGTTAAGGCAAACGCTGCGACCCCCCCTCGATCTCTGGCACCACATGCTGTGCACCCCCACCCCAGGGTGGGCTGAGACAGCTGTAACACAAACAAATAAATGAGGCTTGAGAAATAAAAAAAAATCTTAAAAAAAAAAAAGAGAAAGAAAAAACTTTGATTCTCTCACTAGGTAAAGATGCTGAGGCTTTGGTCCAAAATGTACAATAGACATTGTGAACAGGAAAGAATCTGTCCAAAGGAAAGAATAACTAGAATGAAGAAAAGGAAAAAGAAGGAAAGAATGAGAAGAAACATCTAGTTGTCCCCTCAAAGCCTCATGCATCATCCGGTGGGGACTTCTATAGATTGAGACTTGACTCATGAGATTATGTGATTTAGTACTGATCTAGAGTTTGGGTTTATATGTTTTAAGTACTTCTGGGATTATGGGTGTAGCCTAAGGCCAATAGGCTGAGGCAGAGAGCCTGAATATAATATAGAGACAGAGAGACAGACTTGTGCTGTTGCCCTCTGCTGCCCTGGTTGGTCAGTTGCCTCTGTCGCCATTGTTGCTGTTCTGCCGCCATGAACCGCTGCTCTCTACCATGTACCCCTCAGCCTTGGATCCAGCCGAGTACGGACTGGAATCTCCAGTAACTGTGAGCTAAATAGACCTTTCCTTCCTTCATTTTGGGTGTCGGGTATTTGTCCCAGCAATGAGTAAAAAGTAACTAAGACAGCATTCAATCTTATATGTGCTTCTTTGTCCTACAAATAGCTCTTTATAAGGTTCCATGTATACAAATGAGAGGTTGGCAGCCATAACTAATTGTGATTTGAATAGCTCTAATAATAAACTTAGGAAGTGTCACTAAATATTAGTTTCTTCAGTTTTGAAAGTGTGTTTAATATTATGAGGATGATTAGGTTCATATCTGAAATCAGGGAAAATGAAATTGAATAAGGGAGAAACTAATGAATATCTTTTTAAAAAACTATTTCTAATTTTTTAGTTACTTTTAAGACTTTCAATTACCTTAAGACTACATTATAGAGTACCATACCTAGTACACACACACACAAAATAGTTTCAACTATACTTTATTGTAATAATTTGAATATCAATATTTATTTTGTTCAAATTGAAAGAATCATTTCTATATTGAAATTTAGCTTATTTACAGATCTCTTAAAGAGTGTATCCAAAAGTTGCTGTGAAATAGCAATTAAAATTATGTATTGAAGACTAGGGCCGGTGAGATAGCTCAGCGAGCTAAAGGGCCTAGGTAGGCAAGCTCAGGCAAGGGCAGGGACTGCAGTTTCATTCCTGGCACCACATCCCAGGCCGGCTCCACTCCCAGGGTGCACTAAAATAGCCAGAGTCCAGGTGTAGTGGCATGCGTCTGTAACCCCAGTGCTGGGGAGGCTGGGAACAGGAGGACTCTTGTGAGTCCCAGCCATGTAGTGAGACCCTATAGCAATCAAATTCATTAAAATAATAATAATAATACAAATAAAATAAAATTATGTAACTAATGCTAAATAATAACAGTATTTCTCAAAGAATATCATCTCAAATAAGATACTTTTAACACTCTACAGCATTAAAAGACTAATTCTACTATCATGCACACTATAAATACGACAGTATTTCAGGAAATTTCTTTCCTCAAAAATATGATATTAATATACAGGGGAAAGCAATATCAAGTTCTGAAATAGTTATGTTTAACTTAGTGTATTTTAAACTATGTTATTTTAAAAAATGAAATATAGTTTGGATGGATCATTATTATTACCGTTGTTATCACTCAAATACATATAATGGCTAATTTACTACCAGTTTAGGACTGCTATTTTCACTGATATATGAATAGGAAGAAAGAAATTTTTTATGTTACTGTAACCAGCATTCATTTTGGCACTCATGTTAGTACTTTATTTGCCAGCCCGGAGGAGATGATTTATGCTGTACACAATAAGTCTAATTTTTACACACTTGGGAGAGCTGGCACTACTGTCTCTAAACAATTCTGAAGCTTCAGGTGTGCGAGTCAGGCCTTCACCTGGGGTGAGAGGGTTGCAAGCCGGAAATGACGCGGTCGTTGCGTGCAAGGCCGCTTCTCATACGGGTGCTTTGCTTTGCGCAGCTCCCGGGAGTCCGCCCTGCCCTAATCCAGAGAACTACGAAGAGGGCAGAGTTCTGTGCTTTAACTGAACAGTGTCAGGGATGATTGCGGGATATTGATCCATTCTGGGAGGCTCTGTGCGGAGCCACCAGACCAGAGAGCTAAGTTACATTTTCAGTTCCATTTCGATTATCGTGTCGTAGTAGGACAAAGCGTAGATGGCCATCTTTTGATTGGACAGTAATATCAGCCAGCCACTGGCCAGATGTGCTTTTCATTCTTTCGCTCCATTAAGTTACAAGGGTAGATAAGCAAGCACACCTTACTTTAGTGTTGTGTATTTTTGCTGGCACTTTTGAGAACAACTTTTATAAGACAATAGACCTAAGATCGATTTTTGCATATTTTCTCTACAATATCGACACGCTTAACTAGAAAATAAACTCTTATTTTCTTCTAAAGACGATGATGTTCCTTTCTGCCCCTCAATCGTCGCTGCCACTTCCGGTCCTCTACAACCACTCCAGGAGTGATGGAGCCCATTGCCACATCCACTTCCTTTTCTCTTTTCTGTAAATCACCCAGTGGCTTTGGGATATGCTTTTATGCTTTCCGTATTTTATTAGCGAGTTTGGTGTTAGCATGAAACTTTTCGCCCTGTACTTCGCGCATAAAATTGAACATCATAGATGGCTAGTTAGCACGGTTTTTCCTCTTGTAGCGTTAATCATAGCTTTTGTAAGTTTTGTGACCTGAATGATGTTTTAGCAAAGGTTGAGGGCACACAGAAGCAAAGCAGGAAAGAAAAATCATGACTGAGAAACTCTGCCATATGGATGGGTAATATTTTCAAATTGAGCACATAGTTCTTGAACGACCAGCAGAAAACGCACCCCTCAGTTGCCTTGGCTTGAAGAGCAGGGCGAGACGGTGGGCTGGTGCCTCGCCTCGTTCGATCAAAGGTTGTTTCACAGGATTACTGCAGAGAATCAGGCACCAATTCCCTGTTGCCTCAGCCCTTTCCTACTTAGGCTCTCTTGCTTTCTTTCTCACACGCTCTCAAATCTCTCCTTCCTATTCCACTGCTTTTGAACGAAGCTAGTACTACAATGAGTGTTACTTTCATTTTTCTTTCACATCATGTTTTCTCTTTATTTTGTGTGTCTTTCTCAGAAAACATATGGGACATCTATCTATCTATCTATCTATCATCTATCTATCTATCTATCATCTATCTATCTATCTATCTATCTATCTATCATCTATTTTTCTTTTGGTAGTGAAAATTGAACTCAGGACCTCACCCTTACCAGGTGGGCACCTTGCTGCCGAGCTATGTCCCCTGCTACATGTACATTTGAAATGGTGAATAAAATTGTGACTTCAGCTTACTTATGTAGTGTCTTCCTGAGACAGGACAGTTTAACCCTCACTAAAAATGATATATGAAGGCTTCCATCCCAAGATTTGTTCCTCTATAATTGCAGCTGATGTTCTCACTTCTTCCTGCAATCCCTGACTTGGTTTACCACTCTCCTCTTCTATTTCCTGATCCTGTAAACCTTTCTTTTTTTTTTTTTTTTTTTCTACTTTTATTACCAGAATTCAAAAAAGACCTTGCACTTCCTGGGGAGGAACTTGTACCACTGAGCTATATCCTTGGCCCACAAATAACCTTTTAGATCCCTGTGCTTCTCCCTTTAGTCCAGATGTAAGAACAGTATTACCGAAGTCTTCTTTTTCCTTCCTTTCATTAGCCGTTGTCTCTTTGGCTCATCCTTCCTGAAGTACTTTCTGCATTGCCTTCTTCCTATTCCTGTGCCTTGTATTTTACATCCCAGCTACTTTTTATCAGTGCTATTTCGGTGTGTTCCTGGGTTATGGAAAAAAGTGTGCAGTGTTTAAAATGAATGTTCCATTATGTGATTGGCATATGATCACTTCTTCAGGTGCTGATAGAATCAATAGTTGCTGTCTCTTTGCAACACAGTGGCTAGGACAATTAATATTGTGTTGAGCAAGATCAATAGGTGCATGAAGATACACATAATCAAGGCCAAGTCCACCTCACAGGGTGTCATCCGCAAGTCAAAGAGATTGCCATGGCAGTGACAAAGTTGCCTGCTCTTGTTGGTCTTCTACTTTTCAGTACAGAGACAATGAAACCCTTGGTAAATCAGCTGCTCCCAAATGCAATGAATCAGGCAAACTATTACAAAACTAAATGGTTTAAAAGTTTGAAGAAAATAAATAAAGAAATACAGGGAGGTTTAATGAGCTCAAAGATGATGTAAATAAATAAGGGACTTAATTAATAAGGCATTCATTGACCTTAAAAAAGATAAACTAGGGCCAGTGAGATAGCTCAGCGATCTAAAGCGCCTGCTTAGGCAAGCTTAGGCAACTGCAGGGACCATGGTTCGATCCTCGGCACCATGTGCTGTGCCAGCCCCATATATACGTAATATACATATTATAGTTCCATAATTTATAATGTCTGAATTATGGAAGTGACTTATATACACATCAACAGAAAAATATCGGTAGATAAAAAGTAGTACATTATTTACGCCCTGTGGAGTACTACTCAATCATAAAGAAGAATGGATTTGATTCATTTATAGGTAAATGGATCTTGAAAGTACAATGCCTAGAGAAATAAATCAAACACTGTAGAATAAATGTTGTATTTTTTATGAGAAAACCAAACTATTAATAACTTTAAGAGAACATGAAGGGAATTGCACAAAAAGCAAAGGTAGATGTTCTGGAGATCAGAAAGGATCACCGGAAGGAGACGATGGGAAGGGGAAAGGAAAGGAAATAAAAAGCATCAAGAGATGCAATGTGTGTAAGGAACAGTTTCCCAAAATCTTTCTAATTATTATATATTGCAAACATATTCTAATTTTTCAAATAAAACCTAAACACTTCAAAACAAATGGATCAAGTAGTCACCTCACCGCTATTTAGTATACACTAACTTAACTAGCATCATTAGAAGAAAAATAAGGAAGGCAAATTTTAAATAACTGGATTACTTCCTCCCATTTCAGTTAGTGGGCAAGTGCCATGGGGTAAGGTTGAGATGAAACAATTGACTGGGCTCTTTCCTCAATCCATTGAATTTCTTGGCAGCTTAATTTCTTTTTAGAGTGCGAATCATTGGCAGGGCTCTGTTTAACACAATTATTTTTCCCCATGGCTTTTAAGTAGTTTAAACTTCTTTGTGTTTTTATTTGTGCTCCTCCCCAAGTACATGCTCCAGCCTTCATCGAGGAGACCTTTAAATATAGCATTTGGCAATGAAGTTTTTACAGAGACAGTCAAGTTAAAACGTGGTCATACTGACCTAGGGATGTGTAAATGTGATGATCATTTTCCTTATAAGGAAAAGGAAGGAGGAAGTGTGGGTTCTTTTCTGTGTAAAGAAAAGGAGGTGGGAAATTTGGGCAGAAATACATTACTCAGGGAGAGTAGCATCTAATGACTGATGTAGAACGTGGAGCTCTGATGCCACAGCCCAGGAGCACAGAGTTCCTGCCCTCTACCAGAGTCTCAGAGACAAGTGGAATGTGTTTTCCTTCTAAGCTCCTGAAAATGGACAGAGAGAGTCACAACTTTGATTTTGTTTATTTGGACTCCTGTGCTTTCAAAGAACTGTTTTAAAGTGTCCTACACAGTTGTGCTGGATATCGGTGACCTTGGGAAAAAAAATCCGAGCCTCAAATAAGCAGAAGAACAAAAGCCTGGTTCTAAACACTCAGTGAGAGACAATCCAATATAGGCCTGTCCTAAAGGGTTTTAATCCTAATATATTTTGGCAACATTGTTTATCTAGGGCTCCCTTGAAATTAGCATTTAACTCATTGTATAGTCATAGTCCCTGTTGCTCAGATAGCTATGTGACCCCCCCCCAACATAAAAGAGGAAAAGCTAAGGAGACTTGGGGTTCCTGTCTATAGTGCACTGGGTCCAAGGACGCAATGTCATGGCAGAGGGGCTGATGGAAGGGACATTGTTGGCAAGCAGAGCGGGGGAAGAGCACTAGGCGGGAAAGCGTCAGAGTTCAGGTACAGTCCCCAGGGTCATGCCTCAGTGATTGCCTCAGACACTGCTAGAAATGTGCATTGCCAACCCCCGAGGGCAGCGTTTCCTGAACCAACCTAACTGACCATCGTAGTCAACTTTCAAAGTCACCATTATGCTGGGGGGCCTATTTGCTGTTCCCTGAAAATTGATCTCATGGTAATAAAAGTAATCATCTAACATACATAGCAAATTAGTAATATTTTATAGTATTTTTATATAGGCAATAGAGAATAGTGATAAGTGCTAGGATTTCTAAGTTGAGTAGGGCCCAAGAATTTATACTTAGTTCCTGTATTTACTATCTGCATGGCTACTGATAATTACTAAGATGATATAGACATCGGTCTTTCTTTCTTTCTTTCTTTCTTTCTTTCTTTCTTTCTTTCTTTCTTTCTTTCTTTCTTTCTTCTTTGTTTTTTGTAGAATGAAGCCAGAAATCAGAACTAATTACTCTGCTGTTCTGAGATCATTTTCTGTTAAAATTAAGGTCCATGTCAGTGGAGTCGTTTGCCGTTTATTCAATGTTGGAACCACATAGGAAGGATACGATAGCACATGCTGCGTGAATACATGCGGGAATGAATAGTACCTGGCAGAAAATGGTACACAGTCAATGCTTGAAAAGTTGGGTGCCAAAGTTTTTCTGAAAAAATTTATCAGGTTTGATCATTGTGGACTTTTCTAAAGTGCTACACTTAAGTTGTTGCTCTTTCTGAAACATATTTTCTTCCATTATTTACAATTTGCTTTGAGTATATGCTATTGCTCAATTTTATACAATTTTCAGTGCAAAATAAGGACATTTATATATCATTTGACGTGTTTGATGCTATGTGAATAAATTAGTGGCCAGGAGCGTGAACTTTTGAATGCATTAGTACTTTCCATAAACTAAAGTGCCACTTAGACTATGCATTTCATAAATTATTCAAGGAAAACTTAATGACCAATGATCTACAAATTTTCAAGAAATTTTCCATCTCCACTGCCGTATTGATGAGACAGTGTCTCTTGAATTTTAAGGTCTGCTTTTGTCCACCCAGTTACTTGTATAAAAGAGTAAATGGATCAGAGTCAATCATCCTCTCCTCAAAGTACAGTTTTAAGCAAGCATAAGACTTTCTTATGGACAAATCAGCAGTACTTTCAATGTAAACTACAGTAAAATGGAGTCCACATGAAAACCTTTAGGCTTCAGAAAAATTGCCGGGAAATAAGGGCTCCGGAGTTGTTCTTCTGTCAGTCTTTCTATCATCTTCACTTTTTTCATATTTTTAGTACACACAGATATGCCATCAGATAAATATATGAGGTCATTTATTTACATTAAACAACTATTTTTGTAATTTAGATAGAAGTCAGAAAGCAGTTACAAAAAGGTTTATAATTTTATGATTCCCTGAAGATTTTTAGTCATCAAAAGTGAAAAGGCCAAATAAATAGCAAAGGAAGCCTACTCTCTTGATATATAAATACTGGAAATATATACCCTAGGCAAGAAACCAGGGGAGGGGAATAATTAGTAGTAATTCATAAGGTATGGGAATGAGGCCAGAAAGAACTAAGTTGTTCAAGTACTCAAAAATGTAAAAAGTAAAAATAACAAATAAACCTATGGAAAAAAGACCACATCACAACACTGGGGGTAAAAAAAGAGGAAAATAGATTACAAAATACAGAAAAATGTAGCTGTAGGAATAACAGGAAAGGCGTTAACTGAGTAGTTTTAATACAAGGTCATCAGGGAGGCAGAAAAGTACTGACCGAAGGAGAGGCAATTTTGTTCATGTCTCTTTGAAAATGAAGGATCTTGATTGTTAATTGGACTGAGTCAAAGAAGACCTGGGGCATTAGTAAGGCGACTTCTCAGGCTGCCTCTGGGGTGTTTCCAGAGAAGACAGTCACCTTGGACAGCAAACCAAAAGGCGACCCCTACTTGAATGTGGTCTAAGAAGGCAGGGTCCCAGAGGAAGCAGAACACACAGCTATTTCCCTTTCTGTCTGCTTCCAGCCTGCCAAGCACAAGCAGCTCTGCTCTTTCACAGCCTCCTGCTCCATCCTCTGCCTGGGCACAGGGGCAGAAAGAAAGGCAATGAGGGGCCGTGGACGGAAACATCCCGAACTCTGAGCCTAAATAAACATTTCCTTTTCCTGTATATATATATATATATATATATATATATATATATATATATATTTATATTTTAAATTTATGTATGTATGTATGTATGTATTTATTTATTTTTTCTTGTTTCATAACTTTTTTGTTTGTTTATTTATTTTTATGGCCGGCTCAGCCTGCCCCGAGGGCAGGGCTGGCGCAGCACGTGATCCTGGGGATCGAACCGCGGTCCCTGCAGCCGCGTGCAGGTGCTTTAGACCACTGAGCCATCCCGCCGGGCCCATCCTGTATATATTTTCTTCCATTTTCACAATATCTAATATACAGCTTAGACCTTATTTGTTCTTGATGTCTCACACCAAGGGGACAATACAGTGGTTACATACGTGTCTAATTTATTTCACTCCTGGATATGGTCTGAAGCTGCATCCATCAACTTGTGAACGTTCAAGTTATCTTTCTTAGTGGCTGAGAAATCCTCCATTGTATAAAAATACTATTATTTTTGTTCTTTCCCCAGTGCATGGGCATTTGGATTGATTTAGCGATTATAAGCTGTGCTGCTATGCGCATGGAAACACATGTCACTGTGGTATGATGTTCTTAACTTTTATAGGAGCATACAGGGAGAGTAGCTGGGGAGAATGGGACCTCCGATCCCAGCTTTTCAGAAATCTCCCCATTAATTTCCACAGTCTATGCTCCCACGATCAGTGGAGTAGCGTTTCTTGAGCCCCACAGATCCTCTTGTGTTTGTTTCTGGATTTCTTGATGATAGCCATGCTTTCTGGAGTGAGATAGAAAAGCAGTGTCTAAAGAATGGCTTCCTGAGGACTCAGGTGAATCTGTGCCACAAAGGGGAAGTATGGGATCGTTTCCTTCACTGAAGGAATATTATTTGACTAAAAATTGGTAAGGATTATTTTTTACCTTCAATTTATCTGTAGATCATGTAGTCTTCCTAAAACTGTCAACTAAGAGTTTGATGGGCTCGCTTTCATTGTCTGCTCTAGGTGATGCACTCAGCTCTAAAATCCTGTGGAAAAGCCCGCTTTTGTTTTCATGGGGCTTAAATCCAATCGCTTAGTATTCCGTCTTAAAAATTACCATACTTCAACAAATTTCAGGTTAGCATGAATTTTCTGCTTCTCGTGTTTCCTATTTTATCTCTCAGCTCTGTTTTGGCGGAAAACATGCCTGTCTAATGGTCATACTTAAAACTTTTAAATTTATTGAGAAAATAGGAATGTCTCACTTTTCTGAGTATTTTCCCCTCTTTGGTGTATTCATTCAATTGGTCCTATGGGCTTCAGTAGGTTTTTAGAACCTTTAAAGAAAAATAGTTTTCCCCTTAGCTTAGCTGCTCCAGTTTTTATCAAGAGTGCTTTGCCCACCAGCAAACGTCTCAAGAAGTAATTTAGTGAGAGTTTTATTGGTTGTCTAAGGCAATGCATCTTTACGTCTGAGAGCTATTCCCAGTACCAAGCCATCTTTTACTCAGGTGCCATGGCCACTGTAGATGCTTCACCAGTCTGTCATCCTTGTATGATGGAATCCGAGAATTCGCTATAATAAATTTCCTTGCCTCAGCTTTCCTGTGGTTCACAGGAAATACTGGTCGCTACTGGCCAGAACAACACCTTGTAGGCTAAGCTGAATCCAATATGGCCAGCTTTAGGCACCCACTAGGGTCCCTTGTTTTCAGCTGTCAGATTAACTCCACTATTTTTTGGGGTTTGAGAACTGCAAGGAACACATTGAAATCTCTCAGTGAACCCAGGAAAGAGCCCTTGTAAGGGCAAGGGTTGGAGAGGGTCACTCAGCCTCTACTTTGATGGCATTGATGGCACACAGCGTGGAATAGCGCAGTGGTACTCAATCTTAATTGCCGCTGAGGGAACCAAAAGTTTTTGATAGCATTCATTATTTATCAATATTTATTCCATTTCAAATATTTATCATTCCTTTACAAGGTTAGTGCTTAGCCTCCTAGAGGGGCACAAAAACAATATTTCCTGCATGACCTCAGGCAGTGGCGCGGGTTCAGTCCAGGCGATCGCCAGGTAGGGGAGTGCAGGGAGCAGCCAGAAACAGGAGCCCCTTTCCTCCCTCTTTCTGAAGCCGCCCACCCTATTTTTCTCATCATCTTCTCTTCCTGTCCCTTCCTTTCCTCTTTACAAGTAGATTCTTCCTTTTTAAAAACTTCATCCCCTTAATGTTTTTCTACTGCAGCAGAATTTCCAAGGCAGAAGGAGTGCTCAGAAAACATAGCCCCGGTGCTCCCCTGCCCATCGGACAAAACAATGTCTGGTGGTATGAGCAATTAGGAAGAAATAAATTCAGTTGTTTTATATATTTCATTATTGTTTCGTGTTTTATAAATTTGCTTAATAAAAGTGGCCTGATGGGGGAAACCCTGTCAGGTCCAAGGGACCACAGTTCCATCCCTAATCCCCAGCTCCCCAGACCTTACCAGACAGGCCCCTAAGGCAACTTGAGCCCAGCCAATTAAAAAGAAAAACCTTCTCAGGGAGGGCCAAATAGCTCAGCAAATCAAAGCGCCTGTAAGCGGGGTTCCTGGGTGATCCAGCGGGTCCCTACATGTGAGATCTAGCAGTAACATCCTGAACACCCTGTAGTTCCCTTCCTAAAATACAAAAACAAAGCAAAACAAAACACAAACAAACAAAACAAAGCAATAACCCAGAAGGATGACAAGTTTTGGAGAGTTAAGAACATACCTTAGGACATAGTTCTATTCATTGTTAGCAAGGGAAATTATGCTAAACAGAATACATTACATGATAGTAATTAGGAGTCCAGATAAACTTACTGGTTTCGATATCTCTGTCTCTATCTATCTCTATCTCTATCTCTCTGTCTCTGTCTCTCTATCATCTATATCTATATCTATCTATACTTATATCTGTATCTATATCTATCTCATATCTTTGACAGCTTTCTGATAATTCTAAAGCAGTTTCAATAAGATCGATTTTTATGTTATTAAAACCACATGTAGCAGTGTGTAGCAGCCAGTCAGACTGAGCTAGGCTAACGTATTTTCTGGGAAGTAGTTACTCTCAGTCAGTCATTGGCATTCCCTCAGTGTTTCTCCCGCTTAGCTTGAAGATGAGCCAGTTTAACAAATCTGGACCGGTGATCTACAGCTCAGAGTTTACTGTGGACTTATGAGTTAGGTCAAGCTTTTGTGTTGGATGGGAACCAAGAAACTTTTCTTCTCCATTTGCACCTGCGTACATTTCCTAGTCCTAAGAGCAGGACCTACACAAACCTGGTTTTCAGGGGCTGACCAGAGAGAGAAGAAACCTTAGATATTCACAAAACATTCAGTCACCAAAGTAGGTAATCCAGGAGCCTGGCCCAAATCTTTGCTGCTTATTTTGAGTTTCTACATTTTTTTTTTATTTTTAAAGACAATTTAACTAAGCTTTTCATTATTTGTAGATAAAATAATTTAATGCAGAACATAGATATGGAACTATTCCTCAGACATTCATCATAAAATACAAAGACACAAATCAAAGATAACTTGAAGACTACTTTATTAATGAAGACTGCATTAATATGAAATTTGAACATGTCAATTACATTTCCATATCCATCATTATTTATTCATCTTATCTGGATATGATAGGGTTCTTTTAATCAGACAGGCCCAGCTGAGCTCCTGGGACTACTGGATCCATGAACTTTCAAAAACTCTGAGAATAAAGTAAAATAAAACATGAAGTAAAATAAAAAAAATTATTGTGCAAAGTTCACATTTAACAAATATATATATATATACACACACACACACACACACACACATAAGGGAACCAATCTGACAAATGGCACTTAATGCTGATTTTTACACACACACACACACACACAATATATATATATTTTATGTTATATATGATATATAAATATAATATGGTATATAGACTTTATATATACCTGTACATGTTGGTAGAAGTGAAGCAATCAGACACATTAAAGATTTAAAAAGCTCAGTAAACATTTCTCACGTTGTGGTAAGAGGAATACAATTGTTTCTTTCCCACTAAATGAAGCATTTGCTCTAACTATATTGATTTGAGTCACTGAAATGACTGAATTATAACTGGCTTACTGTGGCAGATGGTTTGCAATCTTCCGACCATATTTAAGTTCCTTCTCTTTTGGCTTAGGAGCAGCGTTCGTACTATAACACATTGTTTTACTCCCAGAGTACATTTATCTCATCACACTTAAAAATCAACACCTGCCAGACTTTGCCTGCTGGTTGGACTAAAACAACTACTCTTAAATTATCCCTTTACGCAGTTCTTATTTCTGAGCTTCATTATAAAACTGAAAAAAAAAGTTACATTCAGCCAGTTTTTGTATTTTACTATAATAGTAAACAATATATGATGAAATTATACTAGAGCGTGTCGTTTAGAAGACAAACCCTTCATTTGTCTCTAAATATGTACTTAGTCTAGAACCACAGAAATTAATTAATATATAAAGCTAATGGATATAAAATATTAATTAATTTTATAACTCCTCACAGTGTTTATTGTGAATTTCGAGAAGTATTCCAGTAATAGAATTTTATTAAGTAAAAAAAAAAAAAAAAAATCAGCAAATGCTATCATTTCCAAAACTGACATGAGGCTCTTATATTCTTGACAGCCAGAAAAAAATTTTTAAATTGGAAAGTAATTTTTTTTTTTTTTTTTTTTTGGCTTTTTGAGACAGGGTCTCACTGTGCAGTTCAGGCTGGCTTTGAGCTCACTTTTGTGCCCAGGCTGGCCTTGAACTCGCAGCAATCCTCCTGCCTCAGCCTCCCAAGTGCTGGGATTATAGGCGTGAGCCACCACGCCCGGCTGGAAAGTACTTTTTTGAAAAAGTTTTTCTCTTGTTTTTACTTCTCGTTTACATTTTGAGCTCCCTGATGTTCCATTCAAATAGACAGTTGAAAGTTTTGTGCAGTGTTCCCCATCATTTGATTTCTCACTTGGATGCTACTTAGGAATTTTCTGCCTATTTGTTTTAAAAATAATTGTTTATTTCTAATTGATAGAAATCTTTAGATGTAGCTACAGAACACTGTCAAATTTCAGCTACATTAATTCACAAAATAACTTGTGAAATGGCTCAAGCTAGTATTACGAAAATGTTGACAATTCCTTCATAGAAGAAACAGTAAGAGGTCAGTGAGGTAGCTCAGCGGTCTAAAGCTCCTGCTGAGGTAAGAGTGCAGGGGCTGTGGTTGGATCCCCGCACCCTATGCCATACGGGCCCTGCCCCCAGCAGTGAGCTGTGCTGGCTACAGAAGAGAAAAAAAGAGAAGAAAGAAAGAAAGAAAGAAAGAAAGAGTTAACCTATACAATCAATAATAAAAATTGATGAGATTCTTGACTTTTGATATTTCTCAGCTTTTAACTTCCCTGGATGCAGATCTATTTTCTACATAGCATAATTATTCACTTATTTGTTCCAATATCATTTTCCCCTTCAGTGATTTCTAAGAATAATTTTATTCTGGATTTAGATAGGAAAGTGGTTATATAGCGATAAGATTCTTTGTGTGTGCAGGGTCTCACTCCGCAGCTCTGACACATAGTCATCCTCCTGATTACAGGTGTGTGCCACCATGCCCGGACTCCATTCCTGGCTCAGCACACCTGAGAGTGGGGCGGAGTGGCAGGTGGGGCCAGGAATCAAACCCTGACTCCTGAGCTTCCCTAAGCAAGTCCTTAGTCCACTGAGCTATACCACAGGCCCTAGCAATAAGAAATCTTAATGTAAAGATTTGAGTTTATGTTACCAGAAGACTAGGGTGTGAAAATAGGACTGTGGTTTGCCTTACTGCAACTGTGACAGTGTACATCAGTTTTGTTCTTTGGGCTTATTTTCTCTCAAATTCTTCCTAATGAGAACCTCATACTCATCCACTGAGGAAATTCCAAGGAAAATTTATGCTAGCCTTGAAAGTACCAGTGCCTCCGTTATTCACCATTATTTGGTGGTTACTGAGAGCCTGAAATTTGCTTAAATAACAAAAAAGCTTATTTGTGAGGAACAATTGTTTTTTCCTGAAAAAAAAAAAAAATGATGTCAGCTTCATGTTGAATTCTACTACACCTGCAATCACGTACACATAATTAATCACAACACTCATCTCATAGAAGAAGCTAAATGGAAATAGACTTCTTGAATCTTTGGGATACACAGATCCTTTGTGGCCTGCAAGTACAGTTAGCAAGATAATTGGTGGAAAAGTTAATTACAAATTTGAAATACAGAACATTATTCTCACACTTTGAAAGTCTCATTAACCTCTTAATATCACCTCTTAATGATCACTTCTGATATTCTATTCCTATGGCAAGATAGATATTTAGGCATTAAAGCTACTCTCAACTAGATTTGCAATTCGCTCAATAATTACTGATGAAAGTAAATATAAATGACTGCAGAACTTGAAAAATATATATTTTCTTCACAGAAAAAAATATATATTTTTTCACTTTACCTTGCTGGGCATGGTGAGGCATGCCTTTATCCCAGGACTTGAAAGGCTCAAGTACGAAGATTACCATGAATTCAAAGTCAGCCTGGGCTACCTTATTTCTGAAATATTGAGTCGTATTTATTATTTTAGTCTTTCCATTTGAATATCACACTATTTTGGAAATATGTAAGAAGTATATTTTAGAAACCATCTTCCTTACTTTATGATTGCATTTTGAATTACTTCATTACTTCTTTACAATTTTGTTTAAAAATAAATGTTTACAATTAATTGTTATGCAGGAAGTGTCATTTTCCAAGAGTAGATACTTATTTTCTCATTCCATACCTTCAGAAAATTATCTTACTGTATCAAAATTAGCATATGACCATGAATGATGTGCATGAAAAATAAGGAAACAAACAAAAATAGAGAAAGCTAATATGGATAGTCCAAGGATTGTAATGGCTTGGAAAGAATTTCCCCTTCCTAGTGGTTGAACATAACATGCATTCATAGATCCTGAAATTTGAATTTGATCTTTTGTTATATTAATAATATGTGGTGCTGCTTAGTGGAAGTAAAAAATTTATGGTGTCCATGAATGTAGCACATTTATTTATTTATTTATTTATTTATTTATTTATTTATTTATTTTTGTCTTTTTTGAGACAGGGTCTTGCTCTGCAGTTCAGGCCGGCGTTGAGCTTACTTTTGTAGCTCAGACTAGTATCAAACTTGCACCGATCCTCCTGCCTCAGCCTCCCAAGAGCTGGGATTACAGGCATGCACCACCACAACCGGCTGAATGTAGCACTTTAAAAAAATTTTGTGATATTACATGAGTTGGAGAGCGTGAGAAAAGGGGGATAAGAAAAATAGAGTGGTTACTGTAATTAAAAGTGATTATGAATATTCTAGGATAATTGAGAGCTATAAGACAATGCATGTGGAATAGATACAATGTGGTTTTATATAAATTGACATTAAAAGACTTTTTCAGGTTTGAAAGTTAGCATGCATCCTAGCTAATTAAAGATGAAGTCAGTGATGTCTTTGAAGAACAGAGTCAAAGTAAAATGAAAGCTTTATAATTGCAAGTTTACCTCTGAAGCCTTTTTCTTGTGTTTTTGTTGGGATTGTGAATTATTGGAAAATGAGATAGTCAATATTTTGACAAAAAAAATATTTTGACAATTTTCTATTCACTATGTCAGAAATCTTGATCATTTCCTTGAAATTTAATTAATATTTTTACTAAATGATTAATTTTAATGTTACAGCTTATACCACACATAAGTCTCATTTGATGGAATTTGATTATTAATGTGAGAATGTAAGATTTACTGTTTTGTAAAAGAGAAAAGCCTTATTATAAAAAGGGAAGCTGGATTAGAAGTGGACAACTTCTGTCACTGTTAAAGTGGAGATTTCATTGGCTTCGACTCTGCTAATTAAACTGAGAAACGTTTGTATATGAATATTTTTAGAAAAACTCCTTATCTGTGTGATTCAGATAAGACTTTGCTCAAAAACTTCTTTCCCAGTCTGTAAGTTACCATTTTAAATCCTGGTCTTCTGCTCCCATTCCGCCTTCCATGCCCTACACCTCTTTCTTTGCTATGAGGATCTTGTTTCATGGAAGGGCCTGTAAAATATAGACAGAGAAAATCAGGAGGGAATGGTAGTCACATCCAAAGAGAGAAATGGGCATTTGTTGACTTATCCCTTGTAAATTAAGGCATAGAACTCAAATAAATTCTTGCAATTAATAAAGTTGGCAATGTAGCAGGAGATGAGATCAACACACAAAAATCAATAGTGCTTGCCAACACTTTGACCTCTAAGAGAAAAGAATTGCAAAAGCAGTAGTATTCACAATGGCATAAATAATTAAATACTTAGAAATTAGCAAAGGAAGTGAAAGACATCTATAATGGTAACCATAGTACTCTATAAGGGAAGGTCAGTAGGACATCAAAATAGGAAAACGTCTCAGATGTTCTTGGATAGGCAAAAAGAATATGATCAAAATGGAAACACTGCCACAATTGATATACAAATTTACTTCAATACCAGTTAAAGTATCATTTTTCAAGTTCTGTACCATTTGTATTTTTTAATATTGCTTTGTTTCTGTCTTTGCTGTTATTTGTTGTTTCTCTCCTCTTTATTTATTTATTTATTTATTTATTTTTGTCTTTTTGAGACAGGGTCTCGCTATGCAGTTGAAGCTGGCCTTGAGCTCACTTTTGTAGCCCAGGCTGGTCTCGAACTCGTACCAATCCTCCTGCCTCAGCCTCCTGAGTGCTGTCTCTCCTTTTTAAAATCATAGTAAAAAAGCAGCCAAAGTATCAGCAGTTTTCTTTATTGAACTGAAGAAAACAATCTAAGATTTGTATGGAACCAAAAGAGTCCCAGAATATCCAAAGCAGTTCTGATCAAAAAGGGAAGTATCGTAATCCTGGACATGTAGTTATATTGTAAAGTGATAGTCATCAGAACAGCATGGTACTAGCATACAAACAGACATACGGATCAATGCAACACACTAGACCATACAGAAATAACCCCAAGCACATCCAGCTATTTCATATTTAACAAAGGGGCCAAAAAATTACATTGGAAAAGGATAGTCTTTTTATTTATTTTATTATTTATTTATTTATTTATTTGTCTTTTTTTTGAGACAGGGTCTCACTGCAGTTCAGGCTGGCCTTGAGCTCACTTTTTTAGCCCAGGCTGGTCTCGAACTCACATGGATCCTCCTGCCTCAGCCTCCCAAGTGCTGGGATTACAGGCGTTGGCCACCATGGCCGGCTTGGGATAGTCTTTTTAGTAAATGGTGCTGGGAAAATTGTCTAATCACGGGCAGATGTCTGAAATGTATCTTTTTTATAATTTCTTAAATTAAAATCAATATAGGTAGAAAAAACTAAATGTCAAACATTTTATCAGCTGAAAGACAAAAAGGTAGAAAAACTCTGGAAATCACAGGGCTTTCTCAATCAAACTCCAGCTACCTTAGAAATATCAAGAATCATCAAATAGGTTTGTATCAAATTAAAGGCGTTCTGCACAGCAAAGGAAACCAACAGAAGAAACAGACAAGCTACATATGATGGACAGAGGACTAATACCCAGAATATACAGAGAACTCAGCAGTCTAATGCAAGGATCCTTGGTACTGCATGATGTGCCAGTCCCAGAACTGTGAGGTGTGCTGTGCCCACCCTGAAACATGGCATAGTGGTGCACACCTGTAATCCCAGAACTGGGGAGGCTGAAACAGGATGATCACTTCAAGACTAAACTGCATATTGAGACCTTGTATCAAATAAATAAATGAATAAATAAATAAGTTTAAAAGAATTAGACATTTTTAAAAAGAGGAAGTACAAGTAGTCAATATATTCATGAAAAAATTTTAATAGCTTTGATCAGTAGAGAATTATGAATTAAAACAATGCTGAGATTCCATTAGAGTCCAGAAAGCATGGCTTTCAACTAGAAATCAAATTAACAGATGCTTCTGAGGCTTCAGCACAAAGGAACCTGTCTATGTTGTTGGTGGGAGCATAACCATAGAAATCTGTGTGGAAATTCATAAAAAAAAAAAAAAAGAAATATGAAAGCCCATTTGACTTTTCTGTTCCCCTTCTAGGTGTCTTCCTGAAAGGGCCAGAGACATCACACAACAGTTACACATGTATAGCATGTTTGGTGGCAGTGCCCTGGAGGAAAGCCAGATGCTAAGAGCTGCATATAGATAAATGGATACATGGATCAAGGCATGTGACGTTTATAGAAACCAAAGTGCTACATTGCCATAAAGTCTGTTGTAAGACAAATCCACTTTGACACCATAATGATAAAAAAATGAATTAAGAATAATTAATAATTAATTATTAATTAATAATTATTAATTAATAATTAATAATTAATAACACAAAGCATAAATACATAGGAAGGCAAAAATGCAAGTGCACCTTTTGCAAATGAGAAGAAGACGACCAAGAGATGGATGAAGGCCGCACAGGGAGAAGTGTAAGAGACAAAAAGAAACAGGATGTGTTACGTACCAACTCTCCGTGATGCATGCAACCACTGTGTATTGCGGACACGCACTTACGACATTTTAAGAAATAAGAAAATAAAGATAAATACAGTTAAAAGTTTTCTAGAACTTTCACACTTTACCATACCAGTGTTAGCTTTTTATTACGCTAATAAAATCCTTCTGGTGTCAATGGCAGATTCCTATCCTTTACTGTGTTCCGTCGTTATGTGTACATAAAAAGCACAAATACACACGAGAGTGGCCAAGAATTTGAGGGGGTTCCACACCCTTAGGTCCTACGGGTCACAGGCTTGCAGCGCTGAAACAGTTCTCTTAAAATGCAATGAAGACGGGCACAGTAAGTGCTGAAGCTACGGAATGCGGACATGAACTGCATCTGGTCTAAAAATGCCTTTCTACTTTTCCGTAGTTTCTATTCTTATTCTTGGGGCTGATTTTTTTTTTTTTTTTTTCTGTTGAAGGTACTGAGGTTTATGTCTTTCCATTTATTTATTTTTGGTTGTACTGCCTGTTTCCTTGGTATCAATCCAAAAATTTGCTGTCAAAGACAATCTGAGGATGATTTTCCCTTGTTTTCTGTGGCATTTCCATGGTTTCATGTCTTAAACTTAAGTCTTTAATTCTTTTTTTTTTCTTTTTTCATTTATGTATTTGATACAGGTTCACACTTCACAGCTCGGACTCCTGGTGATCCTCCCGTTTTCAGCCTCTCCAGTACTGGGATTACAAGTTGCCAGCTCAGCAAGCCTCTGGGCTCAGGTAAGGAGTAGCACGTGGGACTCAGGATTGAACCTTGGTCCCTGTGCTTGCCAAAGCAGATGCTTAGTCTGCTGAGCTATCTTGCCAACCCTTTTAATTCCTTTTGAATTGATTTGTTTTCAGAATTTAACATAATTTTCAGTGTCACTTGTTTGCCTATGAGTACCAAATATTCCCAGCAGCGTTTATTGAAGAGAAACGACGATCTTTTATTGAAGAGCCCCCCCCCCTTGTCCCATTGTTATTCTTGGCATCTTTCTCGAAGTTGATAATCAGTGCTCAGTATTTTGCAAATTTACAAGTGTGCTTATGGCAGAGGCCCACAGACTCAGTATGGAATAATACACAAGTATTGTCTGTGTGATGAAGGTAACCACTCAAAGGATCTCACTGCAGAGTTCACTGGGTTTCTACTGGGAAAGTAAAGGATATGTGGTGGAAAGCTGAGCAGTGTGCTCCTAGGTGTGGTTTCAGAGATAACCTTCAAGAGCACTGTGTTCATACTATATAAAATAAATCAGACGCAGGACAAGTATCATATGTTCCTAGTTGTACGGTGAATCTAAGTGTGCCAAACCTGTGAAAGACAAGAAGAATAGTGGCTTAAGGTTGAGGGACAGGGAAATATACAGATATTTATGAAATGTTGAGAGATGTTTAAAATTCTGAGATAGTTCAGTAGAATAAGCACTTGCTTGTCAAATACAGGGTCCTGAGTTCAATCCCAGTATTAAAAAAAAAAAAAAAGAAAAGAAAAAAAAAGAAAGAAAAAAATTAAGGTTATGAAGTCTTAGAAATCCATTTTGCACTATAAAGTTTATGGTAAACAATATTGTATTCTTTAAGATTTGGTAAAACAATAAATGTCATGACAGATATTCTATTATTATCTAGTACAGGGTCTACAGGGAACAAGCTCTATAGGGTCTCACTACACAGATCAGACTCATAGTGGTTCTCCTGTTTTCAGCCTACCAAATACTATGGTTACATGAGTGCCACCATGCCCAGTCCCATTTGCCATCTCAGCGTGCCCTGTGGGTGGGGCTGGCATGGCACACTGGGGATCGAACCTGGGCCACTGTGCTCTGCCTAAGGAGATACTTTAGTCCCCTGAGCTATTTGGCTGGCCTTTATGACAGATATTTTTATAAAAATAAATAAGGTAGAAGAAAAGTTCAAGTTAATGCATAGGTTTACAGATTATTTTTTGTAAACATACACAGCTTTCGCATGCCAAATATTCCTCATTAAAGTGATTTTTTTAGAAAAATATGATCACATAGAAATGATTGTAACCTAAGAAACAAAGACATATTTGCAGAAGAAGGACTGGTCAGTCTAAACATACATGTGTGCGTGTCATAGCAAAATACAGAGACTGAAGGACACAACTTAAAGCTTTTTATAAGCTCAACTCATTTTAATACATACATTGAACATTGTGCCTTAGAAGCTGCAAACACAGAATACTAGAAAAGCAAATCAGTGACTTCATTTTGAAAAGAATTGGAAGCTACTAAACTCACTTTACAATCCACTAACATACCATGACTTGCAGTTTTAGTAGGCAGGGATATCTTAGTATGCATCACAGAGGAGACCAAATAGAACCTTTATTCTCTGACACCGTTTGGAAGACATTTGCGGCAACAGTCTCAAAAGTTGAAAGAGAAACAGAGCCAAAACTCTGAGAGAGGAGATATAATCTGTAGTACTCTAATGTCTCCTATAAACTTATTTACATCAAGTAGAAGCACGAAAGGCTAAGTGAGATCAAAATAAAAACACATTTTTACCATTTTCATAATGATCATTACTTAAATTAGGTAATCACGATTAAAGAAGTTAATTGTATGGATAAAGCTTGCGTCATAAATCATTAGTAAAGAGGAAAATAAAAACCAGGCATCTGTCCCCTGCAGTCATTATCATGTAAACCTAGAAATACTTGATTTAGCAGTAAATTGCATTTTCTGCTAATGCTTCTTGTTACACAGGTTTGCTTTATACTATAAAAGACAAAATGAATGTAGGCAATTCAAAGCGAGGTACAAATGATTTTGCTCCTCAATTTCATTTCTCCATTGCATATGAAAAAATTATTTCAAGCATCTTGCAAAAATGTCCTGCGTTTTAAGTGCCTTGCACCGCAGAAGTCCCCGCGGCATATTCGCACAGTTGAGTGGAACATTACAGAGATCATTTCCAGTGATAAACAAAAGAAGAGTTCTTTATGCTGAATTCCAGTTAGAAATGTGGACCAAAAGGATGCACTGTGCTTGGTTTTGTTGCTTTCAAAAAGTGGACCCATGTCTAGGGAATAGCTTCAGGGAAGGAAAACATGCAAGAGGTATATCTGCTGGCTGGATTGTGGTCTAGGCAAGGGAAGGATTCTAAAAGACATTTTCAATGTTTTATGAATTAAGTTCTTTTTTAGAAACCAAAACAATAGCTCATTAGTAACATGATTTTAATTACTGGAAGAGCAATGTGAGTGCTGTTTCCAGTGTCAAATGCATGCTCTCCAGGCCATAGTGTAGATTAACACTGCCTGGAAAGGAAACGAAAATCTGGAGGCCAGAAATGTGACACGCTGCTCGTAAATAACACTTCTGCTAGCCAAGAGGGATTCGTGTGTCGGTGGTCCTTGACTATTGGAGATATGATGTCCTATTACGCTGTGTGTGTGTGTGTGTGTGTGTGTGTGTGTGTGTGTGTGTGTGTGTAAGAAGCAAGAAGGATTGAAGTCAAATACAGAAATAAATGAATACGATGTCTTTTGCTCCTGGATAACTCTACAGAAATTGTAGGATGATTTATTTACATTACCATCATTACAAGCCACTAAATAATTCAAGATTACTTGTGACAGAAGATAGTTCTAACATCTTAATCAGCTGCTCATTGAAGTTTTCTTAATTTTTAAGTAGTTCTCTGTTTGTCTTACTATATTTTCCTACTTTAATATACATGTTAGCAATTTCATTTTTGACTCAGTCCCCCTTCTAATTTTTTAATGTCTCACAAATAGTCCTTGGAGGCACTTTTTGAGCAGTAAATCATACTTTATAAAATGAAGTTAGAACTAGGAAGATGAAAAGAACTTTTATCAGATGTAAAAGCAATGTAAGAACCAAGAGAGAACAAAAAACAGGAGAACGGAAGGAAATTTTGAGAAGGCAGCAGAGCCTGGTGACCCAAAATGGACATTATACTGTAGTCCGTGATTTATGTTTTTGATTTAACTCATAAGGAACATGAAATTGCATACAAAAGTTTAGGAAAATATACATTTGTGCATCTTAATGAAGAAAACACCTGTAGTTCTCAGCACGTTTTAAAGCAATCTCAAGCAGAACTGTGATTAAAAATAAGGATACCTAAAAACATTTAAAAATTTTAAAAAGTAAACATATATTTTTTCTTTCTGAAGGCATGAGGTTGACATATTTTTCCAAAGTGCCACAATGATCTATAAAATATTAATTTTACATGAATTAAATCAGAGAATTAAAAAGCAAGCTATAACCAACTTAAGGTTTCAGTTTTTACTTGATATTAAATTGGGTAAAGATAGCATTAAAGTACAAATATGGGGTAATAATTCCTTGGATTCACAGATGTAAATTGAAAGATTGCACATAGAATTAAACTATTTATAATTCAATTTAATGCTAACAAGTATACTAGAGAAAATTTCCTATTTTAGAGGCTTAACACAAAGAAATTTATTGTATTGATCTGTGGTCGGGTTTTCAACAATGTCATTGTTTAAGGGACTTAGCGTTTTTCAAGCTCACGGAAGTTGGGCTTTGGGGCCAAAAAGCAGAAAATAAAGTATTAACTCCATGGCGAAAGAGCAGTTGTTCAATGAGTAATACTGCAACTATTATGTATTAATATTAAAAATGAAACTTTTCCTTTCATCTGACCTACAACAAAATCATGTGCTGAAAATATTAAAATAAATTTAAATGAATCCTAAGTTTCCAAAAACCTAGAAAAGAACACAGAATCACTTCCACTGTATTCAATTTGCTGAGTGACAGCCGGTCCAAATTCAAGAGGAACGAGCAGAGATCACGTGGGTGGATAAGAGACCTAGAGGCTATAGTGTCATAGATATTTGCCATTTTTGCTGAGCAAATTTCACTATTCATAAGGAGGAAGAGTATTATTATGGCCGGCTCAGCCTTCCCTGGGGGTGGGGCTGGTGCAGCATGTGGTGCTGGGACCAAACCGAGGTCCCTGTGGTTGCCTAAGCTTGCCTAAGCAGGTGCTTTAGACCGCTGAGCCATCTCACCAGCCCTGAAGAGGTTTTAATTATAAAAGGAATAAAAGAAAGCAAGCAAGGTTTAAAGGAAAAGGTATGAATGTTTTCTAAAACAGCACCATACAGAAGCAAACACAGACACAAGGATAAATGGAGCAGCATTTTGCATGCAGAAATAACTTCCAACCTACCCAACTATTTGATCTTTGATAAAGGGGTCAAAATCATAGGCTGAAAGAAAACCTTTTTAATACATGGTGCAGGGAAAACTGGCTTGCTACATGCAGACAACTGGATCTAGACCCATAACTTTCACCACATAATAGCCTAAAATCAAAACGAATCTTAGTAAGTATTAAAACAGAAACAACTTACCTTGTAGAAGACAAACAGATGGAGCTCTTTGTGTCACAGGCATACATAAGCTATTACTGAAAAGAACTCCAACCGCACAGAACATAGGACCCAAAATCAACCAAGTGGGATCACTACAAAACTGCTGCACAGCAAAACAACAGAATAAAGACAACCTGCAGGATGAGAAATACTTTTGCTAGCTATTCCTCAGAGAAGAACTAATATCTAGAATATATAGGGAAAGAAATTATTACCCCCGAATAGAAGATCCAGACAAAACATTGGCAAGTGAAATGGTAGACATCTCACCAAAGAACGAACGGTCAATGGATTCATGAATAAGTAGTCAACATCATTGAACATTAGAGAAATGTACATTAAAACAGTACTGATATTCTATTTTACCCCAGAAACAATAAGCATCATTAAAAATAAAACCACAAGGGGCCGGCTGGATAGCTTAGCAGACTAAAGTGACTGCTTAGGCAGAGCACAGCAGCTGGGGTTTGATCCCCAGTGTGTGATGCAGGCCTCGCCCACCAGGTGGGTTGAGACAGCAATTGAGACTGGGCGTGGTGTCATATGCCTGTAATTTCAGGACTTGGGAGGTTGAAAACAGGAAAATCACTATTAGTTCAATCTATGTAGTGAGACTCTGTAAACCCTGCCCCAAATATAGGAAAAAAAGGCAAATAACAAAAATGCTGGTGGGGCTCTGAGCAAAAAGAAAACTTCTATGTTATTTTTGGGAATGGAAAGTTGTGCAAGTATTATAAAATAATATGGAGATTCCTTAGAAAACTTAAGACTACAAGTTCTGTTAGACCCAGCCATTCTCCTAGGCACTTGCTTAAAAAGTTAAAGCATGATAGTATAATGATACATGCACATTGGTATTCATAGTAGGACAACTTATCATAGCTAATTTTGGGAAGCAGCCTGTCTACCAACAGATGAATAAATAAAGAAAATGGGGTACAGTCAAGTAATACTGTTCCCAAAAGGATCAAATCATTCATAAGAAAATCAATATGCCTTGAGGCCATAATATTGATCGAAATAGATCAAATACACAAGCTTAAATATCAGATGATTTCTTCATTAGGAGAAATACAAAATATTATTAAAGAGCAAAAAAGATAATAACTGAAAGCACAATGATGTTTTTTAAAGAAAGAAGAGATGGAGAGAGGGGATATAGTGTAGGGGAAGCAAATAAAAAAATAAAATAATTAAGATGTGTTTTGTACATGCACTCACTTTTCATGAACTAAATAAACACTATACATTGTGAATATTTGCTAATAAAAATGCAAAATAACATAGAAAACTGCAAACTTCATAATAAAGGCTACCTATGCTAAAATATTTTAATGTCAAAATATTTCCATATTTCACACTTGAGAAAAATCTAGATAAATGTCACATAAATAGCAATCATTAGAGAATTAGTTCATTAAAATATGATATAACCAGTTTTTAGATGTGTTTGTCATTCACGTTTACACTTGAGTAAAACTTTCAGCTATATAAGAATGAAAATATTTCTTATCAGTGTAGAGTAGCAAACAGCAGAAATAACTCAAATTACATTACAAATGCAAAGAATACAAATCAAAAGAAAATATATGTGTTACCCTGGAAAATGCATATAGTTATTTATTTAATTATGCTTGTCAGTTACTCCAAGTCAGCAATTCACGAATACACATAGAAAGCTTCTGGGGGTGTGGGGGCACACACATGTAATCCCAGCGTGTGGGACACTGAGGTAGGAGGGTCACAAGTTTGAGTCTCACTTGGGAAACTTAGTGAGACCCTGTTTCAATGTAAAAATGTCTTCCAGTATAGCTTAAGGTGAAGGTTCTTGATTCAATTCCCAGTAACACACACACACACACACACACACACACACACACACACACACACACACACTAAATGTAGACTACAAAATGTAGAGAAAAAAAATAATTCCTTTTTTGGCTATGTATTCATTCTAAAAATTAGCTTATAAATTTTTTAAAGAAGGCAATATGATAACCTTTAGCAAAGAATTTGAGCTAGAGATTATTAATTATTTACTATTTGCAATGCTCTGAAAAATTCTCAGTACTCTTTAGTGTTTAGATTCTACTTTGAATACAAAAAAGAATATTAAGTTTCATTTTCTAACAAAAACGTGAATAGTAAAAGTTGAGATTAATAACAGTATTAAAAGAGATTTAAGGACCTTGTTCTATACTGAGAAGTCATTTGAGTTTTGTTCATACTATGAGTTCTGTGGTTTATTAGGATTTATTACATATTTAATTATTCATTAGATCATTTATTAGATTTATAGGTTTGCCGGAAGTCCTTTATTTGCTGATGCTTGGTAGTATGATTTTGTCATAGTTGTGGTCGTGGTTTAAAGGGGAATATTTTTAATAGAAGACATATATTTATAGCATCATTTTATAAATATGCACTGAAAAAGTCAAGTGGCGAGAAGTGAAGAGATCTGTTCAAGCACTAGAGACCCAAAGAGCCTAGCTGAAGGCTGGGAGCCCAAGGTAATGTCCTGCACGAGTCCAGCTGAGGACCCAGATCCTGTGACAATATCCTCCATGGCTCCACCTGGAGGCCTAGAGCCCGTGACGAGGTCTTGTGCAAGTAGGACTGGGAGGAAGGTGAGGGATCTGCACTGGAGCCAGGAAAAGATGCTCATGGTAAGGACCAGAGCTTCCCCGAGAAGAGTCACAGCTCTCCTCAGAGATAGCAAGAATCTGAGCTACTCAGATGTCGTCCTGTTTGTGTCAGAACAATCATCAGGACAGGCTTCTCCAGGAGGACCAACAGCGCACCACGTTCCCCTCCAGCTCACCTTCTGTACCGTTGGCAGCAGTCTTCACGTGGGCACTCCACACCCTGTGCCATGCCGTTTCAGTTCCGCTGGGCGTTACAACTGACGTTAGTTATTCAGTCCACAGCACTCATACAAATTGGCAATATATGCTGATAGCTTGGAAAACCCTATTGTGTTTTCTTAATGTCCTTATATATTACAGTGCATAGTCACGTTGCCTTGATCATTGTAATTCAATAGATACGTATATTCTTATAGATAAATATAGATTCTTCTAGATAAAGGTTTCATAGTAAACAGTGCCAGCAAATACATTATCTGGTTTTGAATTATATTCTTCCCCCTAATCTAGGTCGTTGATATGTTAGAACATTTTTAGTTTGTTTAAGTGCTTACTCTATACTTCTAGACATTTAAGGAAGATTATCCTGAATTACTTACTTTAACATGACTTTCTTTCTTCTATAGCCTTTTCATGGTAACATCGTAGACATCTAATGGAGTCTGCAGATTCTTTCTTATTCTGATTAATATTTTTAAAGGTATTAATATGCCTCCTGACATAAAATGATGATTTCCATTTATGATTTTTCTGTCTTTACACTGTTTCACAAAAGAAATTCACTCAGTAGTAAGAATACGGGAAGGTTGATCTTTGCCCAGGCTGGTGGTGGGCAAAGTGAGATAGTCTCTACTTCTCCTGGGTGACCACTGCGGTGGGCGACTGTCAGTAAGCCACACCCCTGCAAGTGTACACACAGCCACAGATCAGTGATGGTTGGTAAGTTAGGCTTATTAAATGCTTTTTGACCTAGGATGACTGCTATGATATAACACCATTATAATTAAAACAAACTTTTGTGCAATTCTCATACTAGATTTCATGTAATGTGTGTAGTTTCTTTTATGCATTTTTAATTAATTAAGTTTGTTAATACATTTTAGGTAGGCATAATGATTACATTCATAATGGGGAATGTGTATCTGTAGAGGATATATCTTGATGTTTCCTTTGATGTTTCTTTTTCTTTCCCCCTTCTCTGCCATTTCTTTCTTCCCCTCCTTATTTATAGAATCTTTGTGTACATTTTTATTCTTTTCTCATTTTTCCCTTTCTTCCTTTTCCCCCTCCTCCTTCCTAGTTCCCCTTCCCATTGTAAGATTTTCTTCCTATTTCATAATATTTATTATATATTTTGGTCCTTATTTATGCTTTTGGTTTATCACACCAAGAGAATATGTGGTATTTACATATTAGAATATGTGGCTATTTAATTCACTTGAGTGTGCTCTTGAGGTATATCCACTTACCTACAGATGTCTCCAGTCTATCCTTCCCTGTAGTTGAGTAATATCATTCCATTGTAGAGAAAGGCATATCTCCTTTATCCCTTCACTAATTGGTAGGCATTTGGGCTGTTGCCAAGGTTTGGCCATTACAAACTGCGCTGTTGTAGTCATGAGTGCCCATGCACCACCAAGGTGCAATGCTTTTCATTCTTTTGGGAAGATACCAAGAAGGAGAATAGCTCAGTCAAGTGGAACCTTTAGTCTTTATTTTTTGAGGGAGCTCTACACTGATTTCCATAGTGGTTCCACCAGTGTATGATGTCACCAAGAGTGGAAAAGTGTTCATTTTTCCCTGTTGCCTTCCAGTGTTTGATATTGGTTGATTTCTTGTAAATACCTGTTCTTTTTGTAGTGAAATGAAATCTTAGCCTTGCTTTAATTTCCATCTGTCCCATGAAAAGTGCTGTACAGTTTTTGTACGTTTATTTGACATTTAGGTCTTCATAGCCCTAGCTCAAAAGACATTGCGCTAGTATTAATAATTTTTATAATTTCTGACTCAAGATTGGTATACATATTTCTCAAAAAAAGTGTATTATATGTAATTACATGATTTTCTAAAGCAAAACAAAGAAATAGTCACAGGAACTCCTAGTAATACTGGGGACTTCCTGTGTTCACAATTGAAATAAGTACTAAAGTTCACTGTGAGGTTTTACTAAGGGCAACGTATTTCTTTTCCCCACAAAGGTACTGTGTGATAGCTCTGCATCCCACAGACTTCAATAGCCTGATGGGAGTTTGCCCCCACTTGCTTTCATGTTGTGGAGAGACTCATGGTTTATTCACCTTCTGTCTTCATTCTCTTTGACTATTAAAACTATGTCCTTCCACAAAGTGTGTCATTGCTGTGTAGCTCCGACCTGTGTTTTCGTCTCAGCTATGCTCAGGCACATGAAACAGTCAGAAAGATGTCACTGCAAATATTATCTGATCAAGGACCTTACTGAGACATTAAAGAAAGCCATCTTCAGAAAGAGAAGAAAGCCAACCCATAAGCAAAATAAGGAATGGTAGGTCCGTGAGATAGCTCAGCCAACTAAAGGCTTGCTTAGGCAAGCGCAGGGACTGTGGTTAGATCTTCTGCATTATATGCTGAACCAGCCCCTCCCCCGGGGTGTGCTGAGTTGGTCATGTAGTCTGGGTGTGGCAGCCCATGCCCGTAACCTCAGCACTGTCAGTCCTAGCTGCATACACATATAGAGCCTGTACCAAATACATAAAAGAAAAAAAAAGAATAATTACCAGTGTTCTTGGCCACTATCTCTGATTTCAATTAATGCCCTACTAGTCTAACCTACTTGCTCAATTTAGAATCCTAAATACTATTACTGATTCTTTTCTTTCATTCAGCAATAATCTACTTACCAAATTGTCTATGGTTTAACTCCAAAATATTTGTCATTCTCTTTTTTTTTTGTATTTTAACTGTTGTAAGCTTGCCTCACAACAGTTTATATCTTGAAAATACATATTATATTTGGTGACTTTTCTTTTTCACATTCTTTGAAGATCCATTAGTATAGTAAGGCTGATATTTACATTAAATGAGTGGATGCCACCGTTAGCATTCTCGAAGCCATCGCCCTTGCTGCTTCTCTGGCTCACCGACTCAGCAGATCTCAGGCTTCCTGACTCCACAAACAGTGCCTAGCACCTCACATCCCAGCCACCCTGCACTATGGCATTCTTAACCTTCACTTTTCCAAAACCCACCTCTTTTCCTAGAACAGTCTCACTCATTCATTCATTCAAAAAAAAAAAAAAACTTCTGGCCACATATACTTTCTTTAGATCAAAGGCTCGTGTTTACTAGTTTGCTACCATGAGTACTAATAAGACTGGAAAACAGTTGAGGAACTAATAAGTCACATTTATGTAAGTAAATATGCTTTGTTATGTGACATTACTATTCAAAGTAGTGATAAAGGTGGACTAGTTTAGAAGATGTAACCAAAGAGATATACATAATAAAAGTAGATTTCCTTGTACAACTTCATAAATGTATATGCTAAATTTTATAAATATATTTCAGTGTTCCTGAGCATTTAAATTGTTAACAACATTAAATAAATAACTTAAATATGGGGCCTAACAGGATGGCTCAATGGTCTAAAGCGCCTCCTTAGGAAAGCTTGGGCAGCTGCAGGGACCACAGTTCGATTCCCGGCACCATATGCTGTGCTGGCCCTGCCCTCAGGGCAAGCTGAGCTGGCCATAAAAATAAATAAACAGACAAAAGTCCTGAAACAAGAATAAAATAAAAAAAAATAAAATAATTCTTAAAAAATAAATGACTAAAATATATTCACAAGTTAACAAACCCACACTACCTATAAGGATTGCACTAATTTATGTGTGTTCCAAGGAATAGCTTTTGTGCCTACATGAAAGTCAACGTAATAATTTTTGTTTTGTTTTTTAAAATGCATTTAGTACAAGGTCTATAAGGTCTCACTACACAGATCAGACTCATAGTGATCCTCCTGTTTTCAGCCTCCCAAGTGCTGGGATTATAGGTGCATGCCACCACGCCCAGTTTCAGTCCCCATCTCAACATGTTCCAAGGGCGGAGCCAGCACAGCACACCAGGGATCAAACCCCAGCCCCTGCACCTGCCTAAGCGGGTGCTTTACCCATTCAGCTATCTGAACAGCCCAGCTTTTATGTTTTGACAATTTGCTGAGTAGGCATTTAATATTAAACAAATTATTGAATCTTGTATATACTGTCTTTTCCAATATGATTTTCCTAGTATAGTGTTTTTTTTCCAATAGAATTATGTATGTATTTTCAATATTGTTATTCAAGAATTTTATGACTCTATTTTCCGAGTATTTTTAGACCCACATCCTTAGCTTGAATTTTCTGGTATTTTCTTTTTGTTTGTTTGAGATATAATAGAAGAATGCCCACTTCATTTTTTATTTTAACTATTTTTTCTCTTTAATCACTTGCAAATAAAATTTCAGAGTGTATATTATATAATATACATATTTGAATTTCAATAATAAATGTATACTAAACAATGTCCATTTTGAAATTCTATATTGTTTCAAGTCACCTTGCCAATTATTTTATGCTGTGGGTTGAATATTTCTCTTACCAACTTTTGGGATCAGAAGTATTTTAGAGTTCAAATTTTTCATATGTTTAAGTAGTTCTATGTGCATAGTGACATACCTTGGGCATGGAACTAGTCTCCACATGAAGTACATTTATGATTGTACCTTGTATGTGGAGCCTGAATGTAATTTTATACAAAATTATCAGTGAACATACATTCTGACTGCATGCTGTCCTGGGAGGCCAGTTACAAAAATCTCTACTTGTGACATCTTATCTGTACTTACAAAGTTTTAGATTTGAAGGCACTTCCGATTTTCAGTTTTTTAAAATCAATTTTAATGAGAAGAAATAGCAGTGAGTCAGTTTCATAGCAGGTTAGTAGGACAGTTCCAATAAATAACACATTGCCTATTGTTGTCTTCGTAGTATTTGTTCAGAGTACAAGATGCAGACTTGATAACTTGTATAAACAATATAAGTACAAATCTTTCTTCTCATTGAACTCAGAGAAAATAGCTGTATGTATAGTTCAATAATCCATAATAGTAGTGTGTTATCAGCACAATTGACAATGTAGTTATCATAAAAATATTTCCTGGGGGCTGGCAAGATAGCTCAGGAGACTAAAGCACCTGTTTAGGCAAGCTCAGCAAAGTGCAGGGACGGCAGTTTGATTCCAGGTACCACAGGCTGTGCCAGCCCCACTCCAGGGCAGGCTGAGCTGGGCAGAGTCCCGGCATAGTGGCGCACATCTGTGATCCCAGTGGTGGGGAGGCTGAAAGTAGGTAGTGAGTTTGAACCTCACTCCTGAAAAAAAAAAAAAAAAATTCCCCTGCACTGGAACAACTTGTCTAGGTAGGTTCATTAACAAAGCAACACTCCAATTCATTTATTATATTACATGAAATTCTAGACTGTGTTCATTTGCATAAAACTATACATTAAAAGTGAGATTCTTTGGATATAATGTAAATTGGTCGTGCCCCCTTGTCCCTGTTATTTTTACCATATAAACAATTGAAAAGAGTGATCGTTTTTCTTAATCTATAAATCGAAATAAACATTTAAAAAGTGGTCACAGGGGAGTGACAATGCCGTATTTAGAATAGAGCCACTCAATTTCTGTAGAGGTAATAGTTTTCTTCATTGGGAGCCATTATTTATTTATTCATTTGTTTATTTTAAAGAGAAAAAAGAGATATAATGAAAGCAAGTTTCCAAACAGGTTGGTAAGACAGCTACAACAGCTGATACATTGCGTGTTGCTGTCTTTGTAGTAGTGAGAGTACAAGAGAAAAGCATGACCTGTTGTCTAAACAGGAGTCATGTTCTAAATATTCTGTTGTCACAATTTCAGATATTCCAGCTCTCTAGCTGTTTATCCCAGATCCTGACTGTGTTTCCAAATTGCTCCTCGAAGCTCTGTATTGTATAATTGTTTTTTCTATGCTCTCAGGGTATAAAGTACAGATAGATAAGGACTGAGGAACTCAAATTAGACTAGTGTAGCATGCCTATTAACATAATATGAGAATAGCTTTATTTTGAAAAAAAAGTTTTATTTTCCCCAATATGACAAGATATTGTAGTGACAAATCATTCACTTTTGTCTATTATTTTTCTTCAAGTCTCTATGGCAGTGAGTTTCCTTTTTCTTTCTCTGATGATGTTCGTTTCTTCTTGGGGTGGGAAGGTTGCCAACTGCTGGTCAACTTGCTACACTCAGCAGAACTGAACTGGCTTGCTGCTGGGGAAGGCAGGCCCACCTGAGGGTGGGTGCCAGGAACCTAGCAGGCAGAACTGGCGAAGCTGTTGGGAGCTGCTGGAGCTATTAGAGAGCTGCTGGCTCTCTCGGGCTATCCTGCCGGGTGACCTTTTCACGCTGACTTTCCTGATGAACTTGGCTGTTCTAATCTGAGGGCGCACTCAAGACCTTGCTATCGCTAAGGATGGCTGCGGTTCACTTCGGGGGAGCTCTGGTCTCCACCTTGAGCATCGCTTCCTGGCTCCAGTGGGAGAAGATGATTCACTTCTCAGCCTCTGGAGAAGCTTGTTTCACTAGCTTTCCTGATGGAAATTCAGCTTTCCTCATCGCTGGAGGAGCTCGGGACCTCGCTGTTGCTCAGGATGGCTGTGTACTTTTCTGGAAGCTCTGATTGTTACCATGAGCACTGCTTCCTAACTGCAGTTCAGATCCCTCAGTCTGCTGGCACAGATCCTTCACTCCACTGGCGCAGACTGTCTAGCTTCTGCCGCTGACCTTTGGGCCTTCCCAGTGCAGATTCACAAAGCAGGCGTGCAGGAGACATTGTTGTGGCCTCTAGGCCTCCAGTTGGACTTGTGGGAGGCACAGTTGTGGGCTTTGGGTCTTCAGCTGGACTCATATGGGACGTTAGGATCCAGGCTCTCAGCTGGCTCCTTTGATCGTTAGCATGTGGCCAGATTTCCTGCACTCCTCGTACATAGTTCTTTGGATGACTATATACCAAATCTCATAAGATATGTGTCTTGTATTGTTCTCAAAGCCCAAACGATGACACTTTCCACAGTTCTCTAAATTTATCAACCTAATAATGAAAACTCGCTTCTTGGAGTGTAAGTACCACACTTGGAGTGTAAGTTCTACATGTAGTCACTCTCTGAATGCAAGTATACCAATTCATCGGAGGGGAATCATAAGTCTCACCTCTTCAAATCTGCTTAGAGATTAACACAAATCTATTATTTTTACTTTTGAGCTAAGACAGACAGCTGACAAAATATTGTCTCTTTTTGCTATTCTCTCCATGCTCTGACTTATTTGAGGGTACCCATAAAATAAGACTAAGCTTATAAACGCCCCCTCAAAGTTATGGTTGAAGCAAAGCAATTAACACATGGACAAAATCACCTGTTTGATTTGTGGCAGATAACAAAATGACAAGGACATTGACATGAAATATGAAAGGATAAAAGGGAAAAGGCAGGCAGGCAGGCAGGCAGGCCTACGAAAATTGCTATGCGTTTTCTGTCAGCCCAGTGAATGAAATGGAGACTCCTTTTGTCTGTTGCATTCATTTCTAGGACTGAAACCTGAGATTACCTCGAGGACATCAGTAGCCAATCAGGTCTTTACATTCTAGTTGGGTTGTTAGCGAAGAGATTCGAGTGGTTGTGGGGTGCTTTCTTGCAGCATCACTCTTGATACACTCTATAGCACATCCCTGAAAATGTGCCAGGACTGGCATGGGCTTGGCAGGCACTTGTGCGAACTCCTGGTGCCAAGAAGATGTCTTTCCTAGGTGAAAACAAATGAGAATGAAATCTCTTCCCAGCTTGCTGAGATAAGGGGTTCCTGGAAATGACTGGATTGTGAGATTGCCACCCTACAGCCCCTCATTTCGTGCTGTTGTTCACAGCTGTATTCCCGTTGCAATTGGTTCCCCGCCCAGGGACTGGCTGTGCTGGGCTGGGTTAACCAGGAAAGGCAGGTAGTGTGGGGGCCACTGGGAGATTTGGTAGTCGTGCAGTGGCGGCTAGGGTTACCTGTATCACCAGAGGGTGCCACTAATCTTTGAAAGACAAAGGTGATGTTTTGATACAGGCTGCCACTCTCCTTCCAACTTGATCTTCTCGGTCTTTTACTTCTTGCTCTTCTCTAGAAACTCATGCAACTGTCGCCGCCAATTCCCAAAGCGTTCCCTTTATGTCACCTTTGAAAGACACGCAGGATAGAGCCAATATGCAAGGGACTTAAAAATCTACACAGATTAGTAATTTGGAAAATATTTAAAAATATCTCCATCAAATCTACAGATAATACTGTCAGATGATTTGTTAGCATTCGATGTCTGTGTAACAGATAAAGATGGATTATGGAAAGGTGAGAACTCACTTAAAAATATCCCTGTCTCTGAAAATGGTAAGAGTGCTGTTTACTTATAAATAATTTATCCAGGAGATTTTTACTGAATCATCACTAGAAACCCCGCAGGAAGGATGACAGACTGAAGAGTCAAGCTGTACTCTCACGAAAATGACACAGGGGTGGGCGAGAAATGGCAAGCACATTTATCTGTAACTACATGTTATGTGGCAATAAATAACTTTAGAGACCATGTAGCAGTTAAGGCGACAGAGGTGATAAGAGGGCTATTATTTAGATAAGATGTTTATGTAAAGCTCCTTTAATTTGATTGGAAGTTATCTAATTACTGCATGTAATTTACTCCATAGTATGTGTACTATAGACCTGATACTTTATTTAGTGTTTAACCTATACTATTTACATGCTTGGCATATTAGTTGCTAAACTCTTTGCATTTTCTAGCCCTGAGGATCTGGTGTGTGATAGCAAACATTTGGGCTTGCGTTTTGCTTTGGTGTGATCTCTGCTACTTATAGTTATTTGTTTCACATTTCTGGTCTGTTAACATCTGCTGCATAGATTTATTATCTATGTAACATAACAAGTGGAAAATACACAGTGTAATGCTTAAAACAGCATTTTCACTTATTGAATGTCAGTTATTGGCACTGCTAAAATCAGCCTGTGGCTAGCTTTTTATAGCTTGACTAGGAAATAGCCTCCACAGCCCACGTGATAAACAGGTGATGTGCTGCCATTGATGTTACTAGGGGGTCGTGGAACCTATCAGAGTGGGGCCTGGTGGTGACTGGGAGCAGGTCTTAAAGTGAATATTGGGGTGCCAGCCCCCTTCTAGCTTACCCCTTTTGTTTCCTGCACATAGTGAAGTGAACAGGGTTTCTCTGGTGTGCGGTCCTGCTTAGTGCTAGGCTGTGACACATCCAAAGCAGCAGGACTGAGAGACATCATATGGAAAATTCTGAAACCTTGGATCAAAATAAACTTTTCCCCTTTTAAATGTGTGTCTCGGTTATGGAAAGCTGCCTAAGAGCATAGCTTTCAAGTTAAAAGCATAATCATGGAAACATTTTTGTCATTAAAATCTTCACATAATTTAATGGTGTCACTTTATAAAAAACAAACAGCTCTTTCATTTATTTGGTACAGGGTCTTGCTATGCAGCTCAGGCTCACACTGATCCTCTAGTTTCAGCCTCCTCACCAGTGCTGGAATTACAGGCATGTGCTACCATGCCCAGTTTCAGTGGCTAGCATGGCAGCTGGTACCAGGGTTCGAACCTGGATCCTCGCACTTGCCAGGTAGGTGCTTGGATCCCCAAACTATCTCTCCAGTCCAATAGTGCCATGATTAAAGCAAAAACTTATGGACTGGGATTAAATATATAGCTGCTATACCTTCATATTAATGAAAACCTTTTAAGACTTCATTTTGGAAATATTACTAGCTTAAAGTAACTCAGTTACCACGAGAATCCTCTCTCTAGAACTTTCTTTCCAGCTGAAGCAGATGTGGAATGCTATAGATTATGTTGCCACCCAGAAAAGGAGAGGTGTCTGTCCTTGGTGCTGAAATCTGCATGCATTCTGCCCGGCTTACATCACAAAGACCCACCGACTCCAGATCTTCCTCCTCTGAGTCTTAGAACCTTTCATTATTTTGGTTCCCATTTTGAGATCCTCAAAAATCCTCTTCTACTTAGTCGGGGCTATTGAGAATTTCAAAGCTGCTGCGAGCTTCAGCTTGATGCCACACAGAACACGGGCAAAGATTCATTGTCTCCCTGTGCTCCATGCTCAAGAGGAAGCCAGGCGGAGCCCCCACGGACTCCTCTCCAGCTGTGTGCGCTGAGCGTTCTCGGGGGGCTCTCAGCTGTGCCGTCAGATGGACAAACATCACGGCTCTTTTATCAAACAGCCGTCTTTAAACCATTGCTATCAAATCTTTTTTAATGTGAAATAATGTTTCTCAGGCATTGCTGTTGATCAGAGTTTCTTAAGACATCAAATGCAGAGCCTATACCTCTGCATTTCTGATTCGGTGTGTCCTAAGTGGAATTTGAAAATTTGGATTTCTAACTGTTGTCTAGATGATCTTTGAGGCCATTGGTTCCTGGACTTGTGCCCTCAAATGAATGTTTATCTTCTGTTGGATTGTAAAAGGAAGATCATCATATCATTATGTTTATAATTGACAATATAAACCTTATTTTTTCACTCTTTAAAAAGAATTGACTCTTGGCATTGCAACTAATTTTGGGAATTCTAGAGAAATCTTATTCTTTTAACAAAACAATTCTTAAAAATCCAAGATTTTCATCATTCAGGTCGATATCTGTTTTTCTTTTCTTCTTACTATGCCTTATTTTTATGTAAGGTTAAATGAAGTGTGACGAGAAGTATACTTTGTAGCAATTTCAAATATTTCTCAATTTTGCAAAGATTAAATTTGCATGTATTTGTAAGGAATCTGCTGTTGGAGGATTTTCTCCTTCACACTTCTGATCATTAAATCCAACTTGGACACACGGCAGTCTTCCAAACTCTAGAGGGCTCATACTATTTCGCGGTTAGATTCTATTACACAATACTTGGACTGATTACAAGTATTTAGCTAAATTGATATGAGCAACCATTTGCAATCTGTTATTGTATTTTGCTTCTGACCATTTTGAAAGTACGATGCTGGATGTACAAATAAGATAGCTCAGCCTATTAAATGAGAGAACATGGGCTCAATCTTTCATCCCTTAGTGGTTTTAAGTCAGATTGTAAAATTACTCCTCAATATCACACTCCCAAATCTGAGTTACACACTGACCAACCCAAACAGTATTCCACACAAATGCTTGTGGAGAGCTCCACATATCGGTACACTGCTTTGACAAACTTCAATGTGAAAAGGCCATTCACAGCACAGACAAAGTTTCAAATAGAATGCATGTGACTAAAACACCCAGCATTTCATTTTCTTTGGCTTCAAGCAATCTAAACTGTGCGCTTTTCCTCGGTGTCCAGCAGGGCAGGGATGCTCCGGTGCTCCTCTGCCACACTGATGGCCTGAGGAGGGCAGAGGCAGACGTCAGCAGGGAGCAGGTCCCAGCAGGAGGTACCCTGGTCTCTTCGTGGCTGTCCCAGGCAAAAACAACAACAACAACAGCAACAACAAAAAACTATGTGCTTATATTAAATCACTTTAAAGTTTAACCTTGTTTAACCTTGCCAGCCTGGCAAGTGAAAAGACCTGAGTTCCATACATGGTACTTACTGCCATGCTGCTCCAGAACCCAAGGCATGCCCCGGCAGCCCCGAAGCACACACCTGCAATCCCAGTACTGGGGAGGCTGAGACAGGAGAATCACTAGGAGTCTGAGCTACCTAGCAAGATCCTGTACCAAATAAGTAAATAAAGATTTAACCAAAAACAATTAAAACAGAACTCTACTTTGATTACTGAGGTTTGTACACGAAAGTTTGCTAGTCGAGACGATTTGGTTGAGAGACAGCACGTTGCCTGATTCCACACAGCGCTTTTCCGCATAGATTACTCCTGGATCTCCCAGTAGCTTAATGTTTTCCAGTTTTTGCTTCTTATTAGTACACGTTTGCATGCGTAATGCTTACCTTCCTTGTGGAGAATTGGAGGGTATGCACGACATCTCAATTCTTTATTTTCATCCCCTTTTTGTACACCTGCAAGTTATCTAAAATTAAATTGCTTTAGTTTTAATATTTTGTTCATGTCTCTCTCTTTTTTTTCTGCATTTAGAATAGGGTCCTCAGGGTCTGCTGGGTCTCACTATGTAGATGGGACTCGTAGTGATTCTCCTGTTTTCAGCCTCCCACGCGTTGGGATTACAGGCATGTGCCACCAGGCTCAATCGCTGCCTCATTGTGCCCCAGGGCTGTAAAATTAACCTGCCTTAATATTTGATATTGGAGGAAGAGGCTCCTCAAGAAACCAGTACAGGTGCTGAGGCAGATTTATTGGCAACTGCCATTCTGTCTTGGTTACACAATCTCTCTTTTTCCGCAATGCCTTTGCATTTGAAGCTCTATCTCTCACATATTAGTCGTAGTAAGATAGTTCTATGGAAATATTTTTTTTCCTCAAAATTATATCCATACATCTCTGGCTCCTCCCTGCCAGCTGCATGCCGCTATTTCTGTTTATTCTGAGTAATCACCGACTCTTTCACATTTCTACAGGCTCTGTTTCTGTGGTCTAGTCTTTCATTTGGCTGGAAAATATACTGGCTTCATTAGAGAGCTGGTTTGGTAAGCATGGCTATAATATACATTGACGCATTGGAATCCAGGATCTTGATAATTTGAACTCCGTTCTGCTAATTGAAGACAACATTAACAAAGTGCTTGCCAATAAATTCTGTCTAAAATTGAACAAAGGGGTGATAGCATTTAAGGGCACTCTAAATAGGACATGCGTTATTATTCTTAGAGGCTGTGCTGAGATTTGTTTTTTCCCATGGTCACTGTTTATACGGACAACTTACCCTCTTGCCTCCCTAGACATTACATGTCTGGAGAAATCACCTTGAATTTTTAGATGATGATTCTTTCCTCGGTTTTAAGCCATGTAATAGGCCTGAAAAGATAGCTCAGTGGGCAAAGTGCCTGCATAGGCAAGCACAGGGACTGGGGTTCAATCACTAGGACCACGTGCCGTGTGGGCCCTGTGCCCAGGCACGCTGAGCCTGGGTGTGGTGGTGCATGAGTGTAATCCCAGTGCTGCGGAGGCTGAAAACAGGAGGATCACTCCGAGTCTGAGCTGCATGTTGAGACCTGGTACAAAATACACTTAAAAAAAAAAAAAAAGCCATGTAATTTAAGGGAGGCATTGCTCCACTCAGAGCTTTAGCAGTACATGTGATGAATGTGACATTCTCTTGGCATAGCAGTCATTTCATTAAACTCACTGCCTCACTGAAATTCTTTTTTTTTTTTTTTAAATGTATTTGGTAGAGGGTCTCCATATGCATGTAGTGACCCTCCTGTTTTTCACCTCTCCAGCCCTGGGATTACAGGTGTGCACTACCATGCCCTGACTCTGTGGCCGGCTCAGTGTGCTTAGGAGCGAGGCCAGTGCAGCCTGTGTCGCTGGGGATTGAACCCTGTTTCCTGGGCTTACCTAAGCAGGCACTTACTCCTCTGAGCTATCTCGCTGGCCCTGAAATCCTTAATACTAATTTTATCAGAGCTCTATATAAAAATAATGTTTAAATTGACACAATGCCATCATAGTATTCCTAGTTGTCATTTAGCAATATTTTTTTTTAAAGAATACAAGGTAGTGATAGAAAAGAACATTGGAAGTGATGTCAGATTTCACTAAAGAAAGTAAACAAGGGTTACTGCATTACATGATGCTATCTTTAGTTGTTCAGATTACCACATACAAGTGTGTGAAATTAATTTAAAGAAAAACAGTAATGAAGAAGCTGTAAGAAATTCAAAAGAAGAATAAAAAATCAGAGTAAAGACAAAAAATTTTAAGCAGTAACTTCCCCTTTCGAAAGACCAGCAGGAATGGACAATACAATTATCTGAACTGTTCTGCATATAAACCTCAACCTATGACTTCCTTTCTTCTGTTTGTCCCTTTCTTCACCCCACTTTTGCTTTCCCTGGACATCATAGTACAGCAGTGTATGTGTCCGCATGTTTATAGCAGCATAATTTGTCATCACTAAATCTTGGAAACAACCCAAATGGACAGCACTCGAGGAATGGATAAAAAAGAGGTGGTCTTTTTACACAATGGAGTATTATTCTGCTCTGAGAAGGAGAAACCTGAGGCCCTTGTACATAAATGGATGCAGCTAGAGACTATGTTGGTGAGTGAAATAAATCAGGTCCACATGTGCAAATATCACAGTGTCTTGTTAGTGTGGGAACCTGAAAGAGTAATTGTTATGGTTTATGTCTAGTTGTCCCCCCAAAGCCTCATGTAGTCATTGGGCAGAGACTTCTAGACTTGAGACTTGACCCATGATCCCTGGGATTATGGGTTTTAGTACTGATGGGATTATGGGTGGAAGTACTTCTGGGATTATGGGTGTAGCCTAGGGCGGGAGCTAAGGCGGAGAGCCTGAATGTAATATAAAGAGAGACAGAGAGACAGACTGGAGCTCTAGCTGTTGCTGTTGCTCTGCTGCCGTGTTTGGTCAGCTACCTCTGCCACAATTTTGTTGCTGTTCCGCCACCATGAACTGGATGCTCTCTGCCCTGCTCCACTCAGCCTTGGGCTAGCCAAACATGGACTGAAACCTCCAATAACTGTGAGCTAAATAAACCTTTCCTTCCTTCATTTTCAGTGTTGGGTATTTGTCTCAGCAATGAGTAAAAAGTAACTAATACAGAAATGAAATTCTAAAAGGCACAACAGATACCGTGACAGAGAAAGAAATTGTTCCCTTTGCCAGATAGCTTGACTGACTAAAGTGCCTGCCTAGGCAGAGTGCATGGGCTGGGGTTCCATCCCTGGCATTGGCCTGCCAGCCCCACCCCAGGGGCGCACTGAGAGGGTGGTTGAGATTGTGCATGGTGGTGAACACCTGTAATTACCAGAGCTTGGGAGGCTGAACACAAGAGAGTCACTATGAGTCTGATCTATGTAGTGAGACCTTGTAGACCCTGTACTAAATACATTAAAACAAAACAACAAAAAAAGAAATTGTCCACTTAGTAATAACTGTGACTGGAGATGGCTGTCTAAAAATAAAGTCACCAATGACAAAAGCAAATTAATGGTGAAGAGTTGCCTTCAGGGACATATTCTTGAATATCTCGTTAGAACACTCATATCGTAGAACTCATGGCACTGCTTGTACTCTGAGACTTCTCTGTCACACAAAATACTCTTGTTTGGCTTACATTAGTCCAAATTGGGTTTCTCATATCCACAACTAAAGTGTATCATAACATATATTAATTAACATAACTGATCTAGTTCATAATAACTAGCACTGATATTTATAAAAACATGCACAAGAGAACACACAAACCACAGCATAAAGCAAATGCCTTGTCATATGATTAAATTAGTATCACATAATAAAATAAGAGACATTGTTTTCCTAATGGTAGCACCTATAGTCTCACCTAGAGTGCCAGTAGGAAACTATTATGATATATATTTGTACTCAAGATTGAAAATTAACTTACTCTTCCTCTAAGTTCTTTTTAGTTTTGGTTTTCTTAAGGTTTTATCCAGTTTCTCATGGGTTCATGAAGTTATTTTCAATTCATAATATTTAGTGACATTTGTTCTTTTATTATTGATGATTTTTCCCCCTTTGCAGTCCAGAGCTGCAGTGTAAGTGGTACCCAGCAGAGTGGAGACGAGGATGAACTATGGCTGTAACATCGTGTAGCGACGGCTCTGAACCTTGTCGGTCAGCAGAGGGTTGCTGCCTGGAACCGGATTTGCCCAGCAAGACCTTGCTTTTCAGGATGATTGTCATTTCATTGTATTACACTGAACCTTTAAACAATTCATAACTTATTGCATGTCTTCCTGAATGTGTGCTTCCAGGGCAGAGTCAGCAACTTTCCCAAATAACTTTATCAAGGTCTTCAGTGTGTGCCTATGAACTCCAGGAGCGGAAGAGTTTCCCAGGCTGTTGAAAGTCTAGAAGCCAGGCTTTTTGTGTCATAGATGATCGGTGTAGAAATATGGAGGTTGGCCAGACTCATATTTACTGCCCCACCCTTTGCTTCATGAATACACTTAGTGATGAAGATTTTGGTTGTCTAAAATATTTTTTCTATTAAGTTGAGATAATTTTTTTAACATCTTTGACTTCTTTGAATTGTAATAGACATATATATTCCAACCTTACAGCCCCTGCTTACAATTTGGAAGTTCTTGGGACTTAATTTTCTTCCTTATAAACTGGGTTGACATATGTGGATTGTTTTATGGGGCACAACCTGTTATTAATTAATTAATTAATTAATTTATTTTTGTCTTTTCGAGACAGGGTCTTCCTATACAGTGCAGGTTGGGCTTGACCTCATTTTGTAGCCCAAGGTAGTCTCGAACTCACAATGATCCTGATCCTCCTGCTTCAGGCTGCAGAATCCTGGGATTGTAGGTGTGTGCTACTACATGTTGCAGTATTTGTTATTGAGATAATCTTAATCAGTCCTCAAACTGATATATGTTAGTATGGACATATTTTAGTTAAGCATTTATAGGAGTCCCTAAAACTGGTTCTACTCAGATTTAAATATGACTTCTAAAATATTTACTAAAAATAATGTCTGCCCTATACTTTCTATGTTATACAATTATTTGACGGATGTTGACCCTCAATCTATGCTTTACCTGGCCTCACCCATTCTTTTCCTACATGAAATATCATGTGCATATTATTGGGCATACGTTTCTTCTTGTCCTCAATGCCCAGAGAGTGTGCACACACAAACTAGCCCCCAGGGGGAAGAGAAACAAACCCCTCCGGATGAACGAATCTCTCAGAACAAAGAGAAGATGCTTTTCCACATAGCCATGAGATCAGAGCACGTCAGAAGTGATCTATCGGTACAGCCTCAAGGCCACAATTACTGATTCATAGGATCACCCAGGAGAGGCGTTCAGACTCAGTAACTACAACTGGGAATACGGCAGAGCGCAGTGCAGGAGGAAGCACCATTTATAAAAGTGAAGAAGCTACAATGAATGCTAAATCCTTTTTTTCCTTTCCAAAGGAATGGCAAGAGAAACAAGCATCCAGCCCTCCAGCCCTCCATCCCAAAGGACATAAAATAAGAAGTGAAGTGAGTTGGATTTTTTTGGAGAATTTTACATTCATTACCTTTGGGGATGGTGTTGAACAGTTACGCTGTCTAGGATGGAAAGATTGGTAACACACAACAAAAAAATCTAAAAGAACATAGAAAAAACTTGGACAACAGTTCCTAGTTACCAAGAAAGACGCAAAGAAGGAGCACACTTAATGAGGCTCTGATATTGTGGACTGAAACCCTCTGTGCACCCTCAAGGAGTGGAAGGCTTACGCTTCAGGGTTGAAGGTGGAGCCTGGGGTCGCTGCCCAGTTTTGCGGTGGGATGCGTGTGATACCAGTGGGTCCTAAAGCAAATATTTTTTACTCCAAGAGGAAGAGATGAAAGCATAGAACATATAGGGATTTGGCTATATGTTCTCTCCCCTGGCCCATCTTCCCTCTCCTTCTTTCCTTTCTCCTCTCTGCCTTTTCCAGCAGGTGAATATAGATTGAGAAGATAAGGTCTACAGGAAAGAGGGACCTTCAACACCACAACTCTACCATGCCAACAATCTGCTCTTGGGCTTCCTAATGGTAAGAACCGGGAGGAATCAATGAGTGCTGCTGCTCACATAACTTAATCTATTGGAATTTTATTGTTTTTGATGTTGTTATATGAACTATAATCATTTATTACTGGAACAAAATGCCCAACACACACAACATCATGGAGGAGTTTATTCTGACTCAGTCTGCAGAGGCTCAGCTTGCTCCAAGGAGGATGGGGTGGCACAGGGGCATGGCAGGAGCAGGCAGAGAGAGATGGTAAGGAGGGCTTTGGAGGGAGATAAAACCTCCTAGGCCAGGCCTGTGTAGGTGATGAGGTCAAGCAGATGTTCAGAATCAGAATAAAAATTTATATTTTTCTAAATGGTCAAACAAGGCCTTTCCCATCCCATTATTCTGATCTACATGGATTTTCCATAATTTCTTATATTTTTCCATTGCCGGAACAAAGAGCCTGCTGACTGTAATGGAGAAGGAGGAGAGGTTTGTTTGGCTCACAATTTCAGAGAGTTCCATCTGTGGTAGACAAGAGCCGGGGCACGAAGCACATGGTAGAGGTGTCTGGGCAGCAGAGCTGACCAACCCACTGCAGTCAGGAAAGAAAGTGAGGGAAGATAAATAGCTAGTGAGGAGACTCCGCTCTCCCAGGTCACGTCCCTGGAGATGCACTTCTAACTTTGTTCATTTAGGTGCCAGGAATTGAACTCAGGACCTTGTACTTGCCAGGGAGGCACTGTACCATTAAGCTATATCCATAGCCCAGTGAGGCTTATTTTTAAATATAGCTCTATCAACTTCTTAAATTCACATTATTTTCATTGAAATCAGCTTATAATTTTATCAGTCAACATCTTGTTCCCTGGGACAAAAATGGGTATGAACTATGTTCTAATAGTTGTTTCCTGTAATTCTTAACAATGCAGTATTTAATACAGTTGCAAATATTCTGGCTTAATTTACGGCTAGAGTACATAACATACTCAGACACTGCTATTCTGTTTTACTTAATCAAATCAAATTTCAGTTTAGTTTTAGTTAGAGGTAGTTTGACCACACCCTGAGAGTAGGACAAGTGCATTCCACAGTGCTTTGAAGCTGGGACCTATAAGAAATGTCACAAGAGTGTAATTAGGAAGAAAAAAAATTTTTTTTTGGCTTTTTGAGACAGGGTCTCACTATGCAGTTCAGGCTGGTTTTGAGCTCACTTTTGTAGCCCAGGTTGGTCTCGAACTCACACTGATCCTCCTGACTCAGCCTCCCAAGTGCTGGGATTACAGGCCTGCACCACCACGCCCGGCTAGGAAGAAAATTTTGATACAGACAGGCCTGAGATTAATCTACAAGATTGCATCTGTACCAGATAACACAATATTTTTAAAGCAAAGTTATTAAATAACTATTGCTCTTTTAGTATAAATAGCTTTTGTTACAATTGCTACTTGGTCATGAAATTGTTTAACTTCATAAAACACTCACAAGCTTTTAGAGAAAGTTTTCTTGTTTGGCTAAGTGGCATTATAATTTTTCTTTTCTTTTCTAGTTGTTCAACTTAGGGATAATATAACATAATTAACTTCCATTATCACAGTACAGGAATCAGAGGGAGTATTTTCTGGTCTGTGAGCAAGTACACCGAAACAGTGTTCTCCATAATTACTTCACGTGTATCTTCTTATTAGTTTATATTTCTATGCAGTGTATTATTATTTCTCTTCATAGTCATTATCTTACTATTCTTTTCATTAAAACTCATCTATATCTCATCGGAATAATTTCTCCAGCTGTCCAGATCCATCTGTATTTTTGATGGAACTAATTTATTATCTCTCACTTCTAATATCTTTTATTATGGAGTTGGATGTGTCCTCATTTACATTTTCCATTAACTGCCTAATAAATATATTAAATACTACCCAAGCCCAGGTTGGTCCCTGGGGACTTTCCTTGATACACCCACCTTCTAAGGAGCCCTAAAATAGTCATGGCTTCCTATTTGCCAAGCCAATTTGTATGTGCTTATGGTACTAGTACTTGTAAGCAATGAAACTGTAAGTGATGAAATTCTAGCTAGAGATTTTTTCAACAGTGAACTTTTGGAAAAAAATGAATAATGACAAGTCAGGAGCTTGCATTATTGAAACTACAAAGTAACACTTTGCAGAATCCTACCACAATTTTCTTGGAGCTTAATCTTACTGACTTTTTGCAGCTACAACAATGCCTAAAGTTTTAAATATTAAGAGGAGTACAACAGTATCTTCTGGCTTTATGCTAAAAGTCTATGCCATAGATTCTACACTAACTGCAAGAGAATTGACATTATTAATTTTATTTAAAGGTACCTCCCTTTGATGATAATTCCATTCCACCTCTTATTCCAAAGACAAGCAAAACTTTTAGAAAACCAAGAATTGTGGGAAACTAGATCTCCTCTCCTCGTAATTCGATAGAGTGAGTTTCTCTTGTAACTTAAAATAGGGTAACCTCTCTGTCTTATAGGATGTTAATTTTCTATAGAATTAGACTGATACAGAAAACACCAGGGGATATGTTCTTCTCCTCTTACATTTCTAACAGACTCTAATTCAAAAACCCCATGACAACTCCAGAGCTGTGTATATTCTAAGGCAGAGAATTTAGCAGCTCAAAGCGAGTCTTTTCAAATCATGGCCATGTTTAACATTATGCTTGAGTCTGACAATCACAGTCATGAACACTTTTCGTTTCTTTTTTCCCCCACACCTCCATGATAGCATTTGTTATTTCTTGTGCAAGACTTTAATTCCCTAAGAAAACGTTAAAAAATAGTATATGAGTTTGTGAGTGTTTTTACTACTCTTTCCCATATAAGTTTTAAATCCCAGCTATGTGCAAGAATTGTGATCAGATCCTGAAGAGACTTTACCAACTGGGACTTATCAAGAAAGAGCATGCAATCCTTTCAACTTAAGGAAGATATCTGAAGCCAAAATAGAACAGCAAGTATGATTTGATGCAAATAAGAATAAATAAGGGTAGCACAAAATAATAAAAGATGTACTAATGATGATAATGTATCATTAGAAATGAAAAGGATATAGGGTCAGCGAGATAGCTCAGCAGATTGAGCGCCTGCTTTGACAAATTCAGGGAACAGGGTTCAATCCTGGCCCTGCATGCTGCACCAGCCCTGCCCTCCATGGGTGGGCTGAGTCAGCACCTGAGTTCAGGCATAGTCGTGCATGCCTGCCATCCCAGCACTGGGGAAACTGAAAACAGGAAGATTACTACAGGTCTGATCTGTGTAGTGAGATCCTGTACCAAATACATAAAATGGAAAAAAAAAAAAAAAAAAAAAAAAAAAAAAAAAAAAAAAAAAAAAAAAAAAAAAAAAAAAAAAAAAAAAAAAAAAAAAAAAAAAAAAAAAAAAAAAAAAAAAAAAAAAGAAAAGAAAAGAAAGAAAGAAAGAAAGAGAAATAAAATGGAAACAACGCTATGGTATGTTGGCTATTAAATATATACAGAATTTAAAAGTTAGAATAAGACTGTGCATGTTGACACATGCCTGCAATCTCAGTTATTCATGAATCTGAGGCAGGAGGATTGATGTCAGCCTGAAAAAATGTGGAATTTTGATTTTTAAACAATCATTTATTTATTGCCACAGGATCTCACTACGCAACGTGGAGTTGTAGTGATCCTCCTGTCGCGGCCTCCCCAGCCCTGGGATTACAGATGTGTGCCAACAGTGGGCTTGTGTTTCAAAATAAAAATTTTCAAAAGTTCTAGGGCATAGTTTAATGCTGAAGCATTTGCCCACATGTGTGAAGCCCTAGATATGATACTTGATACTGAAACAAAAGCAACACAACACAACACAACACAACACAACACATCAAGCGTACTCTACCACATCTTAGGTACATTTACCAACCTAACCTTCTGTTACATGTCAAGAACCACCACACTGATCCTCCACATCCCAAAGCCAGCTGTTATCATCTTTCAGGATGAGCAGCACAGCTGTATAGCAGTAATTTCCCTAAACTGACTTTCAGCTTTAGTAGTACAGGATTCTGGTGCGACCTGTGCGCGTGCGCCTTGGGACCGCACTCAGAGGGCACAGGGCTAGCATTGCCCGCCGCCAACTGCCATAGCCGAGGCCAAGGTGGGAGGTGTGTTCTGAGACTCTCTGGTTTAGATAGGAGATGATGTCTCTGCTGAGGCCTGCATGACTGCTGAGAAAATTCCTTCCCAGAACTGAGTACTAAACAGGTTACTAGCCAGTGACAATTGGAATCTGGCTGCTCTGTTGAACTCTTTTTGACTTCTTCCACAAACCCGCCCCGCCCACCCCCCAGCGCATCTAGCCATTCTCCCCTGGCCATTTTCCTCAATGTGAATGTAAGCAGAAAATGCCGAGGCTGTGGCTGCCTCTGGCCCTTTGCTCCCTTGAGCATGGGCCATCATAGATCCCCACTGCATTGCGTTTTGTCTGTTTCTTTCTTTTTCTTTTTTTTCATCTTTTTAATTGCATTTAATAAGGAATAACAATGTGACAGTATGAAAACATGTTATAGTACATTTCCAGTATTTGATACAATGCATGTTGTTGTCCTCCAAGGAGGAACACAGAATACAGGGTGTAGATGTGATAATTTTTCTAATCATCACTGGGACAATAAAATTTCTTCTCATTGAACTAAGAGAAAGTAGTTATATACATAATCCAATGTTCCATAATCACAGCAGGCTACTGGCAAAACTCGTGAAGTTAGAAGCTGTCGATTTAAGCATTTTACAGCTCAGCATACTAATCTAGCTTTACATTTTATGCCTTGTGATTAAACTTTTCTGCTGGACAGTTAAGGCCAAGTTAAAGCAAGACTGGTATAACAAAACATGTAATTTTTGTACCTCCCAAGGTCAGTCAGATCCTCTCAGGATTTACTTTGGAACCATGTACAGTGCTCTGTAGAACTGTTGTCAATGTCAGCCATCGGGATGAGTCATGGCTATTGCTTGACCAATTTGTTCTCTGTGAAAGCCTGAGAGAATGCTTTCTCCCTAAGTGACTCTCCTTAGGTACACTGTATATCTTCAAGTTTTTCCCTCTGTAGCCCCATAATCTCCTTGAACAGAAAATTTGGGAAACTACTGGGTTATAGGATGTTATCGTACAGGTTCTGTTCTATACTGAGTCCTCACTGACCTGGAAGGACTGTTGGCTATCCTTGTAGCCATTCTTTTTCTCTAATTTTTGGTTTGTAAATTCATATTATTAAACCTCCAGAATAAAAGTTTAGTGATACTATTACTGTATAACATAGGTATTTGAGTTTAATATCATTGTCTTTCAGAATATCAAACATCTTAGACTTAACTTGGAATTCATATTACCTACCAATCATTGATATTCTAATAAATTTCTATAGAATGTGATAAAAGCAGTTACACATTTTTACATAGGAATTTAGAAATCTAAGCATAGATAAAATTGTAGCTTATCAGAACTTGGTATTTAAGTTATTGCTGTACTTTCTCTCAAGTAAATGGTTGGTTTATAAGAAAATAAAAATGGTATTAAAGAAGAGTAAGAGACCAGGAAAAATGCATTGTGTTTTATTTCTTGCTTTTTCTTTGCTGCACAGGGACTCACTGCTGGGGGCCTGACAGCTACATAATTTTTAAAGCTCCATGTAAATTCTAAATAATTTTTGGAATCTAACTTTTTTAAAAGTAAAAGTAAGCTGGATATGGCTAGCCCTTTGGGAAGTTGAAACAGAAAGGTCATAAATTCAAGCCTAGTCTGAGCATTACTTCCAAAGTCAATGAGACAATGAGACATTGTTTCTAATAAGCTGGGCATGTAGCTCAATGCAAAGGTACTGAGTTTAGTTCCCCAGTACCATTAAAAAGAAACCCTGTGCTAGTCAAAACACTTTGTTGACAATAGCTAAATGAATATAAACCTTAGCTATGCTCTTCATTCTATTGTGGAACAGTGGTTAGCACATATTTCTCCATCTATTTAGGTGAATAAATTAAAGTACAATGTGACAAAACATTCCAAGGTGATAGATATATCTCTTCCATCTGGAGATATTTAGGGACCTACAAAGACAATTGCTAAGCCCACCATTTCCAGAGAAAAATGTTTTGTATGGTAATTTGGAGATCAATAAATCTTGTGTTAGTGCAAGAGATATGTGACAAAAAATATCCAACTAAACCATTTTTTCCAGGCATAGTATAACACTAGCCAATCTTAGGGTCTTATTTGATTATCTAACTTGTATCTTTAAGATTCAGTCTTATTTATGCATGTATGTACATGTATACTATAATTTATATTTCTTTTTTTTTCAATTTTTTTATTGTTTAAATTTAACAATGGTTATATTACATATTTTCATCATCAGATCAGTTTAGATTAATACATATAGGTATATAAGATTGATCAAACAATTAAACATTATCCTTTCTAAATCCACATTACTTTTTTTTTTCTTTTCCCCCTTCTTTTCTTTGAAAGTTGACATATTGCATATTGTCCTCACAATCATTCTATAGAGTACACTGTGCGGGCATGACCCACCTCCCTATTGATGTTGCATAGAAAAAAGAAAGAAAAAAAAAGGAAAGAATGTACTTCTCTTTGGACTAAAAGGAAGCAGATACATACACAGTCAAAGGTTTTGCAATTGCAGTGTGCCACCAGTGAAGCTTGTGATGTTGGAGGCTATTGAATCTAAGCCTCCTAAAGCTCATCTCACCAATCTAACTCTGCGTTCCATGCATTGTAATTAAGGATTTTTTTTTTTCTTACTTAGAATTTATAATAGTTCAAAAAGTAGAAGTTATTTCCAGGAGCTGTGGATTTTACTTCTTTTGATGAGATGAGAGAGGCAAAATTTTATTACTAATCTCTCAGAGTTTTTGGCTGGGTCTGAAAATTAAATAAGTAAAACATGAATTAAAAGGAGAAAAAAATAATGTATTTAATGTACATTTTAGGAGACGCATGAGAGTTTATGAAGAAGTTAAGATTAAAAGAAATAGTAAAAGCCTAAATGTTTTTATGATGTTCAATAGAGGAAAGCAAGTGTGGAAACATGACTATCTGGAGAAGATTTAAAAAATCAAAAACAAAAACAAAAAAGACCCCCAAACTTTCTCAGTCTCAGATTCTGGGATTCCTCTCTTAACAAGAATATTACTTTCCTTTGACATGAGGGGTCTCATGTTCCATCACCTTTCAGAAAATAAAAGGAGAGTCAGAGTCAACTTTTGCATATTGTTAGGCCTCAAGAGTCCTCACACAGAAGTGGGAAATCTGGGAATGACATGCGTCACTATGGCTCTACAGGCCTATTTCTCCCCTTTGAAAATTATCAGGGCGTTTTAGAGCCCCTTGAGAAAAATGAAATGCAATTTCTCATTGTTGTCCAAAGATATTCAATAAATGTGTCTAGAAACTTCCAAAAATAACAAAATTAAATCCATAGAATGAAAATATTTCACAGGGAAAATAGATTGGAGACAAGCATAGAAGCTTCTCTGAAGGAATTCCATGACATTTTATGACTAATACTCCTGATGTCACAAGGAAGGTATTCTATGTTAAAACAGATGGGCAATTCTGGGGATGAATATGAGCCAGAAGGAATGGAGCCTGTGTGATGAACACCTTAACCTAGTTATTTATCACATTTTTATGTATATATGGACATAAGTGGAAAAGGTAAAAGTTCGAATTTCCATGACAACTAGAAATGATGTATTCTCACACTATAAACTAAAAAAATAACTGAGAAATACTTAGTCTTTTGTGTACATTAGTTTTTTTTTTTTTTTTTTCTAAAAATGGCCATTAAAGCCATAGTATGTCACACAGTTTATGCGTGATGGCCAGTTTTGAGTGTCAACTTGAGTAGAATGAGTGACAAGCAGGAGAGCAGCAAAGGACCTGTTCCATCGTGTCTGTGTGGGACACCCGTCATGTAGACCAGCTGCTGAGAGATGACCTGCCCCAACTTTCGACAGCACTAGCCAGTTTGTGTCCTGCATGAGCCAAGTAGAGCCAAAAGGAGGAAGTCAGCCTGAACTCACGAGCTTTCTGTCCTTTGCTACTGCCGACCCCAGTCCGCATCCGCCTCCAGCCTTCTCAGCCTCGCGGTGAGGACTTCTTTCGTCATCAGCAAGAGGCATGCCTACTGGACCCGCTCACCTTCCCCATGCAGAGGGCCCTTGTGGTCTGGATTATCGAGACTCTGATCCTGTAAACAGGTTTAATGAATCACCTTTTCTAATTCAGATAGATACAATATACATTCTATCAATTCTGTTTCTCTAAGGACCCTTAACTGATATGCTATTTTTTGGATTCAAAGAAGTATGGTAGTTGCTCATGTACTATAAAGTAGTGACCAAGCTGTATTTTAAAATAAGTACATTTTTACAGATGTTTCAGTGTTTTTTTTTTTTTCCGTTTTTTTCCCCTCACTAATTCACCTAACCAACAGAGATGACACTGGGAAGCCCCCCAAAGTTGCAAGTTTTATTACAAGTGTTTTATTAGTTTTATGATTATAGCAGACTTCTTGCTATTAAATTTTTGATGTGTCATGGTTCACATATCATGAAGTTTTCTATTCTGTAGAAAGCATGAATAAATTTAGTTATATTTTATTTATGCAAACAACACAATAAAATGAGAAGTCTACCTAAGCAGTGAAGATTTTTCACTCTAAAAATGTAATATAATGGATTGGGGAGATAGCTCAGTGGAATAAGTGCTTGCCTGGCAAGTGCAGAGCCCTGAGTTCAATCACCAGTACCAAACCAAAAAAAAAAAAAAGTAAAAATATAACATAGCATACCCAAGTTACAGAACTGTTAAAGTAACATTTAAAAAGTTTACGACGAAAATAGAGAACAAAGTTGAAAATAATTTCATTGGACCAAGCATATAGATGATATGGAAAAAAAAAAAGCCAGAATTACTTAAGTCCAAATCTGTTCAATTTTCCCATCCATTTTGCACCTGCAGTGTGTGGGCATGTTTTAAATGAGATAACATCTGGCATATTATAAGTGCAGTAATCAACAATTGCAGAAGCTTTAAAATTGTGGCTGCACTTATGGGGAAAAGAGAGAGAATGTAATTAGGAAGCTGCGAGTCTAAGATTAAACTCAAGATTTCCACATCACTCACTCTTTGACTTGAGAGACTCATGTCAAAGGTAAAGAAAACCTATCAGGGAATCAGGAGTTGCACAGATATTAAGTTCTGTAGTTCTGTGATGGAGTGATGGACAGCGGGTGTGGACCTGAGTACCTCTGGTTGTTCAACACAATGACCCTGCTTCCTGGGAGTAGGGAGGTCAACCAAGTACTTAAACCAAGTGTCTCTCAGTTACAAAATGAAAAAAATAAAGGCCATATGAGTTTACAGAGGGAAGTATCATAGGATCTCATGACAGGAACCAAAAAGAGTTTCTATGTCCTGTGTCTCAATTCTTTAGGCTTTTTTAGATTTATGTTTTATACAATAATGATATTTTATGTGCTTAATTTGACTATATACAAACTTGACTTATAAATTGGCCTGGGGGTTTGAAATTATTTATCCGTTCTAAACTATGTATAAAAAATGTTCCAATGTTCACATTAGTGTACTAGGTCCTGCAATTACAATTGCTGTGGGTGTAAAAAAAATAGCCTTTTCATTCATATAAATGAGGTGAGATGTATTTTAGTCAAGTGCATCTGAGAAGTAAGGTCACAAGATGGAGTTACTGAGCCCCTGGACAAAAGATAGACATTTGTAATATGAACGGATGGAGAAGACAGAGAAGTAGTTAGTGAGTCAAATGAGAGACTAGGCAGGAAAAATATAGCTTAAATCCTGCAAAATCAAGAAAAAAGATATCTTGATTTTGGATTTATTTATTAGAAAGTTTTGAATATGAAATAAAAACAATATGCTTGCATACCAATTGGCATAAATGAATCGTAAGATACTTGGAAACTATCAAACAATGGAGAATTCATGGTAGTTTTCTCTTTTTTCACATTTTATGTTCAAAATATGTTTAAGAATTTATGACAAATTATTCACTGAGATTCAACTTGCACTAATAAAGAACATTTCGACTGTCACTCAGATAAATTTAATTTACAATAACATCTTGTTGGAGCCCAAGGTGAAAGTTTTGGAGCACTACAAGACACAAGCTGTAATTGGGCTCACTAAAACTCATCTTGACAGATCTTCACACACGCATGTCCTTTCTGTTTCTGATCCTTTCCTCCATTTTCTGAATTTTCTATATTTAGTCCTTTTGGTGTCATAAAGAGAAGGGAAGAATTCTGGTTCCAAACTTGGTGGAACTTTCTCTTCTAAGACACATCAGATTAATACAGTAAGAAAGTCTGCCTGCCTGCCTGCCGGTGTACCTGTCTATCTGTCTGTCTGTCTGCCTATTTTTCTATTTCAAAGCTCCAAATCTTATGGGAAGCATAACACTGTGTTTTGCCTTAAACCTCTGTGATGGATACCATGGATTAAAAACCTGATAGCTATTTAATATGAATATTTTTGTAAATTTTCTATCAATCTAAACATTTTAATTATTTAATAGTAAGATCTAGTTTATTGTTATTAATGTGAGTCATAGCTAGAAAGAAAAGCCAATTAACCAAATTAACAGAAAAAAACCTAAAAATCTTATAAATTTGTTCCTTTGTAATTACCATTTGAATTTAGTGTGGTGAATATTACTATTTTCCTATTATAGATATTATTACTTTCTTATTATAGATGATGAACAATGAAACTGACTATGGAACTTATATATTTAAAGATACAAAGCCAGTAGGCCTGACATATAGTTATTGCCTGAAAAATGTTTGTTGAGCCACTGAACCTACAGAATATCTAATGATAACATCTGTATCTCCAGAATTTCATAGCATAACTGTAAGGATAAATACATTTTGCCAAAATGCAAAGTTTAGAAATTTCATGACTCAGCAGGGGAGTGACAGTCCTTACTTTGTAAACATCCTGAGTTTGTGCAAGAGGAGGGCGTGGACATGGGGTGGCTGCTCCTCTTGCCCTGTGGCCCCGGGTGGCCTGCTCCCCCTGTGCCATGCCGCCCTGCGTTGGAGCCAGCTGATTGAGGACTGAACCATCTGCAGACCGTGAGCTGAATAAATCTTTCCTTCTTTACTTTTGGGGATTGGGTATTTTGTCCCAGCAATGAGAGGAAAATAGCTAAGTTGATAGCATTGAAAATGAAACCAAATGATAAAAGAAAAGTGAAAGAGTAGCCCAAGAAACATTTTCCTGCATTTAATCATTAGTGTATATATTTACCTCTTTCCTCCTCTGTTCATTGTGTGTCATCATGCATTTGTGAAAAGTATTTTATTTCTGAGGAATTCCATATCACATAAATATACATTTGTCTACAAGTCAGTCATATCCTGTCTTTTTTTTTTTTATTTTATGTATTTAGTGCAGGATCTACAGTGTCTTCAGGGCCTCACTACACAGATCGGACTCATAGTGATTCTCCTGTTTTCAGCCTCCCAAGTACTGGGATTACAGGTGCCACCACATCTCAGTCACAGTCACGGTCACAGTGCACCCCAGCGGTGGGGCCAGCACAGCAGGCCAGGATCAAACCGTGGTCCCTGTGTCTGCCTCAGCAGCGTTTTAGTCCACTGAGCTATCTGGCTGGCTCCCGTCCTCAGTCGTCAGTGTTCATGTGGGAATGAAGGCAATTGTACCAGCAGGTAAAAGACGGTAACTGAAAAGTAAAGAATGTAGGGAGATCAAAGAGCAAATCCCAATAATATCAAATCAAGGAGGAAGACAGTGAAACAAACTCAGAACTGGGTAAGCCAAGCCCTTACCTTGTGGACGGGAAATAGTAAATCACAGCAGACACACATAGATGGGAATCTATTGCATTCATGCAAGGGAACAGCAGGTAAGACAGAAGCCTGGAGGCTTGCAGAAGAGTTCCTTAGGGGTAGGTAAGGTCTTCAAGACAGTTGCAATTTGATTACTTCATGGATCCTTTTATAGAAATTTATATGAAAGGAAATTCAAAAAGACTTCAAACAATCTACAGATATCCATTTGTTTTAGTGATATTGGGGAATTGAAATCAGTTCAGTATGTTTAAAACAGTAATGATATGGCATCCTAATTGATTTAGGATAAGGTCTTGGAATTTCTGTCTAGTTTTCAATCTCACACTTCTACAGACCATCTTTGTTTTTGTGAAACAGTGAAGAGTGGCCCAACCAGCCTCTCTTCCTTTAAAGGAGAGAAAAGAAAAATTGCACTTATCACACTTCTCTGGCTAAGTTTTCACGCATGACAAACATACAGTGAGCAGGATTTCATACAACACTTGGAAGATGGTTGAATAATGACAAGGCAGGAAGCCTTCTGAATTGTTTGGCAAATAATGTCAGATTTCCTATCTCTTGTGTGTCTGTCTGTATGTGTGAATGTGTGTGTGTGTGTGTGTGTGTGTGTGTGTGTGTATTTAGCCTCTAGGTAGGTGCTTCTGTTGTCCGGTCTCTGGAATCCTGTATATTTTAGGGCAAACAACTGTTGTTGCTGCTTTGCAGATCTTCAGGTGAAATCTTTCCATGATGCAGTTGGTCATTTTTCTGTTTGCATTGCCTCTGGAAATTCAGCATATAATAAACCTAATAAAAAATTAACGTCCTTACATAATTTTCTTTTTTACTCTTGCTATAATGTGTTTTATGGCTAGCGTTCTATCTTAATTGGAGCAAACAAGTTTTTGCTCTGGTCATTACTGGCTAGATAATTTGAAAGGCTTATGGCAAAAGGCAATGTGCGACCTTTTATTAAAAAATATCAAGAACTTGAGAATGGGTACATCAGAACATTAAATCATACACAGGAATGTCTAAACTCAAAGCCCTATGTGTCTGCACCACGCACATTCTCAGTGTGGGCTGGGCTATAAAATAACGATGCAGCTGTTGGAAGCTGCCGGTGCTCTTGGCCTTTCTGCTGGAAGGCCTCGTCATGCTGGCTTTTCTGATGGAGTTTGGCACAGCTTCGATCCTCATCTTGAGCATCGCTTTCTGGCTGCAGACAGGAAGATGGCGCATTGCTCAGCCTCCCGGAGAAGCTTGTCTCATTGGCTTTCCTGAGGGGAACTCGGCTTTCCTCATCACCGGAGGACCTTGAGACCTCATGTTGTTGAGGACGGCTTTGATACTTTAGGGGGAGCTCTGACCTCGTGTTTACCTTGACTGTTGCTTTCTAGTTCCAGTTCAGATCTCTTGGCCTGCTAGCACAGATCCTTCATCCTGCTGACATAGACTTCCTAGCTTCTACCGCTGACCTTTGGGCCTCTTCAGCAGAGGTCTAAGAAGCAGACCTGTATAAGACTTTGTTGCTGGCTCTATGTCTCCAGTTGAACTGGTTGTTTAGTTTGTGGGTGGGTTTGCTGCACTTGTGTACAATTCTCTGGGTGATTCACTGTAAAATGTTAAGACATGAATCTCATATGACATTGTTTGCTTTGAAAAAAAGAACCCCAAAGCGTGAAAATTATAAAGATATTAAACAACTTTAAAGCAATATTGGTGACTGTAGGTAACTACCCAATAATCTTTCATAAATACTAACATATCCAGAACCTTGAACATTCCAGGAGGGAAAAAAGGCAGACTGCTTAAAGAATAGATGTCACAATGCTTTAGCACACCAAATACTTTCCACATCCTTTCACACAAAATATTGAAAAGATATGGCTAAATTCCTGTAAAGATTTACTCAAGGAGAGGAGCCTGGAAATTAGTAATCATCATTAGTCTTATTTGTATGGATATTTTAAATTTTACTTGTGTACTATGAACTCATTCCAAGAATAAACAAAATAAAGTTTCATAACAGAAGCATGTATTTTTTTTTTAAAATAGAGAAATTCACTGTTCAGCAGAACCAAAAAAAGTAACTTACCAATTATTGAATATTTTAGAATATCTAAGTATTCTCTGCCTTTCTGCAATGCACTTATGCTCTCAAAATATTCTTCCATAAAGGCATAGGTGCCAGAATTTGAATTTGTTGAATATCTCAATGGAAGGCAAAGTTGGTAGTATAGAATTTGATAGGATTTGGGGAGAATAAATTTGTTTGCTTTATTCTTCATTGTACAGTCTTTGAAAGTCACAAAATAGCTCATCAAAATTTCCTAATATTTTATATAAGGTCAGTTCATTCTTCTGTTCTGTGATTACTGGTTAGTTGGTCATTGCAGAGCAGATTATTGTCTTTTAAAGATCAAATGGAAGCCATCTTTCTTTTTTCAGCCCTGTAGTCACAGCACACTACTTGAAAAGTCTGAGATTTAAAACAACTTCTACTACCACTAATACTACTTCTTGCAAATACACAAGTATCAAAGTCACAAATTAATTTTTATGCATTTCATCAGCCATCATATATTTGCCAACTTATATTCATTTAGGCCCAGTTTTAAAGGACAGTTATGTAGATACACTTTAAAAGAGAGAGAATAGGAAGGCACGCATGAAAGAAATTAAACCTGGGTCAAGTTTTAGTTTTTGGCATGTAGAAAGCCAGCTTTTCCAGCACCATTTATTAAAGAGGCTATCTTCCTTTCAGTAAACATGTCTGGCCCCTTTGTTGAAAATAAAGTGGCTGAGTGTGTTTTATTTGCTTCTGCATCTTCTAATGGAGGGGCTTTTAAGTATTTTTTAAGAAACAGTAAATTACTCAGTTTTCACTTTGTACCAATTTTTAGATTTCAGACGGCATCAGTCATGTTCAGGGTGGCATGGCTTTAGAGACTGTGTTCAGGCATTTCAGAAATGCTTTTGTAGACATTTCTACTTAGAATGAGATCAGTACTAATGCACACGAGAGATCAGGCCACTGAACTTAAAATCATAAGCTAAATGCTCCACATGGTTTGCAAATTAAGTTGATGAGAATGACATAGTCACTGTCTTTATGTAAACTGTAAGTACAGTGTAAGACAATTACTTTTGAGAGGTCCAAATAAAAGAACCCTTTCATTAAGCTGTTTAGAATACTTTAATAAACACTTACTGATTATACCCTATTCACATAGGACTATTTCTTCTCTCAAATCTTCTGATTTTTAACCAATGAACATGGGAAGATCAAGTCTTGATTGTGAAGTCCTATAATTAAGAAATCTTTAATGAATGAACATGCTGTACCAGTAAAAGCAAAGAATATATATTTTCAGCCTAAGATTGGTCCAGGCTGGGATCCATAACCTGAACAAGGTACATTCAACTCTGCAAATGATAGGTGATTGTTTATCAAGCTTAGAAGAGCACTGTACAAATCAAAAGAATGAAGAAATATACACAAATGTCTAAGGAAATTTTATCAGCTTCATACAGACTGGTTTATCCATCCAATACTTATACTTCCAATAGTTGCTGTTACATGATTGAAATCCTGATTGTTGAAGTGGTGTGCCCTGGAAATCCCTCTTCGCAGCTACTGGCATGGTTGAAGCAAATGATCGCTTCAGTCCTGGAATTAAAACTGGGCTTGGATGATGTAATAAGAGCCTGCTTCTGATCTGTAATAAGAATTAGAAATAAAGTAAGATTCTGGCTCTCAGAAAATCAGAATACACACAATGGCCCCATAATTCTATTTGCCTATTCAGTTGCAATAGCAATTTTTTTTTTCTCCTATGTGTCTTGCTTCCTAGAAATAAAACTACTAATAAAACTCTAAATTTATTCATTTTGTTTTTTAATCTAAATGTATCCCATAAATTAACTGGCTGATGCTGCACATTTTAGGATAATCTAACACTGAGATAAAAATTTTCCATGTCACAACTTTAGATGTGTACTATTACAAACTAAGATGAAAACATTGTTGATTTTTAAATTTATAAAATATCTGCTTACAACTATAAATTACTACACTAACAATGAGCTATAAAGGTTAACTTTTCATTTCTTAAGATTACATACTTTCAGGTTTTTTCAGTATTTTTCAGTTTTAAAAGTCACCTTACTTTGACTTTCTTGTGATAATATTTGTTTAAAATTCTTGCTCTGCAAGGCGATTGCAATGTGTGTAATTATCATGCAGGTTACATGACATTTTAAACTTACAAAACATCTTTAGGACATCAACAAGAGGATATATGTTTAGACTGGTTGAGGTGACATCTGAAAATTAAAGATGTCAAATCTGAAAAGGTCCTTTATAAGTGATGCCCATCTATTTGGTGCTTAAATTCTCTCTTCTATATTTATGTGATAGATTTTAAGGGGTGAGATGGGAAGCTATTTTTAGCAGACAACATACAAACCCTTGAAATTTGATGCTGCTTTAAGATAATTTCTATTGCCTTACTTATAACTGAACTATAAATTGAATGAACTTTCAGAATTAACCAAGCATGATGTGGTCCTTTAAATATCTCACAGTGAACTGTATTCTGCCAACCTCAGAACAAATAACATAGAAGTCTCATTACAACAAACTGCCCAGCCATTTGATTAAAGACCAGATAGTGATCCTTCTCAAGGCCATTGCTTATCACTTCATACCTTTCCCTTTAGTTTTAAGAAGAGAAAGAAATCAAGGAGAAAGGGAGACAAGAAAGAAAGGAAGAAAGAAATAGAAAAGGAAAGGAAGAAGAAAAGCCAATAACTTTCCAAATAAATGCTCCAGAGGAAAAGTAAGATTACAGATGCTGAGCAGAGCCATTGTTAAAAGGATTTAGTGAGATTTTGTTTTGTTTTGTTTTCTTTTTTCTTTTTTTTTCTTTTTTTTTTTTTTTTTTACTCTCTTTCCCATCCTTCCATGCTGTGATCTCAATTGTCCAATATCACTCAATTGCCCACCTTCTGTAGAGGAACCTTTTGTTCAAGAAGCCAGAATTGGTCATATCATTAAAGCAGAAATTTACCTATGTTTTCCATATGATAGTATGGCTTATATTTACATGTCTCCACCAAAGCCTATGTAGTGCTCACAGCTGAGGCTTTGGGCCCTGACTGGATCGAGGGTGTGTGATCCTGGATCAGTCAGCTGGTTGGTTGGTGGCTGGGTGTGATGTTGGTGGAGGAGCCTGGAGGAAGAGGTGGGTCAGTGAGCAGCACATGTCCTTCTATGGCCTTCATGTGCTGCGTCCTGCATCCCATGCCCCACCACCAGGCTGCCCTGCCTTGGGCCAACTGACTGCAAGCCAAAACACCTGCAAACCGTGAGCCAAAATAAACTGCTCCTCCCTTAAGTTGTGGGTGTCATATACTGCATCTCAATAATGAGTATTAGAGAAATATGGGTATAAGTGACAGCTATTTTATTTTTAGGTACAGTGTCTGTGGACAAAAGAATGAGGGGGATACCCAAGTCAGATGTCAAATAGCACTATCACCTTGCCATACTTAAGGCTGCTTTTCACCGTTTCAGAAATTTGATCGGGTATCTTTAGAACAGATATAGTTGTACAGGGAGAGCAACCTGCTGTTGGCTTTGTCTCTACAACGTGTTTTGAAATTACAATGTGGGGGTTGAATATAAACATGGAGCAGCTCTAATTCTTAGCCACTCGCGAGCAGTGGTAGTTACCACCACTTCCATATTGATTCTGGAACACGCACTAGTAGCTACAGTGTTCAGCACTACTTTTCCAAGTTTCCAAATCTCAAAGGCCAGTGTGTAATTGGCAGGGTTTTCACATACTTACTGAAGTCTTCTTTACAATAATAATATTATTGTCATCTTCTTCGTAGCTGTTCACAGTACAAGATGCAGACATGATTGCTCATCTAAGCATCATTAGTACAGATCTTTCTTTTCACTGCACAAAGAGAAAGTAGCTGTATATTTAGTCAAATAGTCCATAGCAGTAGTGGATTATCAGCTCATCTGGCATTATTAGGGGCTGTTGACTTGAGCCTTTTACAACTCAGTGTATTAGAATGGCTTTCCTTTCTATACCTCATGGTTAGACTTTTCTGCTGTATGGTTCAGACCAAGATAAATCAAGGTCTACATTACAAAAAAAAAAAAAAAAAAAAAAAAAAAAAAAAAAAAAAAAAAAAAAAAAAAAAAAAAAAAAAAAAAAAAAAAAAAAAAAAAAAAAAAAAAAAAAAAAAAAAAAAAAAAAAAAAAAAAAAGGCTAACTTTTGGATCTGACAAGGTCAGACAGGTCCCCTCAGGATTTACTCTGACATGTTTGCATCTTGTACTCTGAACAACTATGACGAAGACAACAATAAGCAAGGTGTTAATTATTGTAAAAAATAAATAAAATACCATGAATAATCAATAAGGCAGAAAATAATTTATTAGAAAAAAGTAAGTTAAGAAGCAATAAAAACAAATGGGTAATAACAAAATACTAAGTGAAAATGATAAATAATTATAAGAATAAACAATACTTAAATGTTCGAAAAAATAGCATTATGAATGATAAGAATATCAGTGATACTACTTGTGGTATTAATCCTAATACTATGATATTTAAGTGTGTTCTTTTAAGAAAAAATAACCTGTTCTTATAGATAAGTTTGACCATGGTAAAAATTTACATCAATTTGTCTTATATTCGCTTAGCATTTTGTTTAAATATACAGACTTTATTAGTTTGAAATTGTGCAGCAAGGAATGATCTGACGTTTATGACATCAGTGTAGAAAATACTTGTGTAGATGAGGCATTTCTATTATGTTATCTTTTTTGTTTTTTGTTTTTTGTTTTTTGTCTTTTTGAGACAGGGTCTTGCTATGCAGTTCAGGCTGGCCTTGAGCTCACTTTTGCAGCCCAGGCTGGTCTCGAACTCACATCGATCCTCTTGCATCAGCCTCCTGAGTGCTGGGATTACAGGCGTGTGCCACCATGCCCGGCCCTATTATGTTTTCTTAAACTTTCAAAAGCTATCTAGAATAGATGATTAGTCTCATCTTAGTCTGGTGAAATCTAAAATAGAGAGATGGAGAAGCCACTGATTATCAGGAAAGTACCCAGAATTAAGCTCCCATCTGGCATACTCCAAGTCCCACGAGAAGTAATGGGAAGACTTGAAACTTCTCAACTAGGTGAGCTAGGGTAGTAGTGGGTAGTGCTTTCAAATCTCCAAAGCCTTCTCTCTTCTTCTCGGTATTTTCATGAGAGACCTTATTCATTTTAATGAAAGCCCGAATGGCTTGAAAATTTTCATCTCGGTACTAAATAACAAGAGTCCTAAAAAAAAAGAAAAGAAAAGAAACCCACATTGATCTAGCCATGGAATCATTACATCTACAGCCTGATAACTTCTAAAACTAAGCATGTTTTATGACCAGCAATCGATCTAGCCAGTCCCATAAAATTAATCATTAGAGGTTATGTTAACCTGACTTTAATAGAACTCATCCAGCTCATCCAGATTTCTCTTATGTAGAAAAGGAAAAAAAAAAAAAAAAAAAAAAACACAGATAAAAAGAAAATTGGGGCTGACATTTTGGTTACTTATGTTTCCTAACATACCTTCAAGCAATATGACTTTTTGAAATGAATTTCCTTTTTGGCCAAAAAGAAATAAATGAGTAGGTGAATGAAGGAAAAATGAGGTACTGGAGAAAAATGAAGACTTTTTATACGTCATCCATCTACCAGGTACAGAGAAGGTTCTTATATAGCTACCTGTTCTCCTAATCCCCGAAGCCATCCCAAGATTTATTGTTCAATACTAAAGATGCAATAACATTCAAAGTTGCACACAGCACCATATATTTCAAGTATCATAATTACTGCCATTTAAATAAATGGTAAATCAAACTTTTTATACCAAGACAGAAATTTAGGCTCTGTGAATTCCTTAGGTTGTCCTACTTCTCAGGGAATCTTTAATATCTTTTATAGTATAAGAATTTTCTTTCATATGAATCCTCCCCAAAATAATAAAGAACAAGGAAATAACTGCTGCAGAAAAACAAATCACTTGGGCTTTCTCATGGGCAGGCTCTTTCTCGTTTACTCTTCTAAGGCCATGCGATGATCCTTAATGCAGCAGTCAGCAAACTTCTTTCAGGTGTAGACAACGAATAACTTAGAATTTTGCTGGCTGTGTGGTCTGTGCCACAAACACTGAACTCTTCTGTTATAGCAGAAAAGCAGCTATAGATAAAATGGACACAAATGGCATGGCTGGGACCCAGTAAAATTTTGTGTACAAAACAGGACAGAATTGGCCTACTGATTCTGTTTTTCAGATTGCTATCATGTGATGTAGCTTCCTTCTATACCTTTCACTGGGCCAGAATACCCCCTTAGAGATTTTATTTGGCCATTTCCAGTAGACTAACACAGCAAGCTGCCTGTGTCTCTTCATTCCTTTTAGTAAAAATCGAGATTCATACTAAAGTCTTAACCATTTCCCAGTTCCCATCTCAATTCTACTTCATCACAGAACTTTGGTGAGTGCGACCTTTTATGCGTATTTGATTTGTGTAAGTTCGTTCACTACGACATGTTTTATTTTGCTGACTTGTAGTCGTGCAATGGTGTTGCTTCTTTTTCCTTGCACATAGAATATTTTTCATTAAAGGACTGTCAATATTATGTAAAGTTAGTCTATTATGGGAAGCATAAAATCTAGAAAGACCAAATACTTTTCCATGAACAAATAAATTAAGAGGCAATAAAAATTCCAGCTCTCTTGAATCCTACTTCAGAAATTTCTCTTAAGGAATAACTGCACACCACAGAGGGGTTCCTAGGAACAGGAGGCTCAGCACCCCACCAAGTACAAGCCACCCTTCTATGTACTTACTGGAAATTTTTCATTTTCAATATTTTTAAGTATAGGAAAATGCTGAGGCGCCTCTACTCACAAATAGCTTAGTTTCTTTTTTTCCCCTACTTTCTATTTTTAAAAATTCTGTTAGTATGTATTTGGAGTTGTCTCAGTTACTTTCCTCTCATTGCTGGGACAAATACCCGACACCCAAAATGAAGGAAGGACAGGCTTATTAGCTCACAGTTACTGGAGGCATCAGTCCATATTCAGCTGGCTCCAAGGCAGAGTGGCGCATGGCAGAGGGCAGCCTTTCATGGCGGCAGCAAAGAGTGAGAGCAAAATGGAGAAGCAGCAGCAATAATGGCGACAAAGAGCAAGTCTGTCTCCCTTAAGTGGCTTTCAGGCCATCTGCCCCCCCCCCCCCCCCCCCCCCCCCCCCGGGTTGGGAGTAGCACACCCATCATCTCAGCAGTACCCATACCCCATAATCCCACAGGGCAAAAAGCCAAGGGCTCCTTCTGTCTTGCATGCTTCCTCTCACTGCTGAGGCAAAGTGCCCAGCACCCAGGATTAAATAAGAAGCTCACGGTTTGTGGAGGTTCCAGTCCATCATCAGCTGACTCCAAGGCAGGGTGGCATGGGGAGGGGCAGGCAACAGAAAACAGAGCAAAGAGGGCAGAGCAAGTCTCTTTTCCTCCCTCATGGCCTAAGCTGGCCTGCCCTAGGGTGGGGCCTTCGCACCCGCACCATCTCCCTGCCCTCCTCTTGCAGTGGCACAGGGTGTTTACAAAGTGAGGACCCCTGACGGTCCTCTGCTGGAGAGTCACTTGGCTAAGCTTTTGAAACTTTTCCAGTAAGTAGACAGAATGTGTTAAGCATTCTCACCAGCAAAAGCTGAAAGAGTTCTTAAAGGAATAGTAAGGGATTTTTTCCTTCTTATAGGGAAAAAGAAAAGGATTGCTTAGGGAAGCATAGGGGCCAGGGTTCGGTTCCTGGCCCCGCCTGCCATGCTGGCACTGCTCTGGAGTGCACTGAGCTGGCAATGGAGTCTGGCACGGGGGCGTGTGCCTGTAATCCCAGCACTTGTGAGGCAGGAAGCAGGAGGATCACTATGAGTCTGAGCTGCGCAGGGGGACTCTGTACAAAAAAAGAAAAAGACAAAAAAAAAAAAAAGAAAAGAAAATGATTCTTTTTCTTTTACTGGTCATCTATATGCACATATACTATTTAAGATCAGAAGCTTAGCTTGTGAGGCCTCTGTCTCTGTCTCTGTCTTTCTCTCTCTGTCTCTGTCTCTGTCTCTGTCTCTCTCTCTTCCTTTCTTTGTGTGACAGGTCTCACTATGTCACCCAGGCTGGCCTTGAACTCACAGTAGTTCTCCAACCTCATCCTGTAAGTGCTGGGATTACAGATGTATGTCACCAACTCTGCCTCAGTTATTTTTAAAGAAGGAGAAAAAAGAAAAAAAATAGCAGCAGCCCGTGCCACACATCCATGCAAAAGTAACACGAGTCGTGCAGTGAGACAAACAGGAGGCTGGCCGCGTGGCAAGGGAACACGGGGGGGGGGGGGGGGGCTCTGACCAAAACACAAATGGAGGACATGCCGTTTAGAAGCTAGGATAAGCGCAGAGCCTAGGCTCATTTAGCAAAAGATGCAGCAAAAACGTCACAGGAACAACAAGGCATGACTCCAAAGGGGATGCAGTGCCTGGAAAGAAAAGCACAAGTCTACATTCACTTTTTGTATCCCAATAGCTGGGCCAAGAAACCTCCGGTGCCTACTTTGAAAAGAATTCCCAGTTATCAGCTAGAGGGGAAGAGTAAGGAAAGGAGAGGAGAAACAGCAACAACAAATAAAATAAAATAAAATAAAATAATAAAATAACAACCTCATAGAGAGAAACAAAGTTGGTTTCTATTTTTTCTATAGTTCAACATGATTTTGAATTTCTTTGTCAAGATTTTCTTTCTACGACATGACATTGAAAAGCATATTTTCCTTTATCTTCAAATAATTTTGAGTTTACCAGCTATCTCTAGACAATTATTGACTTCTAGTTTAATACTGACATAGTCTAGAACATGTTTTTTGTATAGTTTTTATTCTTAACATAAGTGTATTTATTTAATGTGTGAAGATTTATGTTAATTACTCCTATTTGAAGTCTTTAGTTTTGGAGAAGACCAAGACATCTTATCATTCATTCTTTCCACTGGTTAAATTCTTCCTCAGATTTAGGCAAATTCACGGTGTTCTTAAGACACTTATGCTTTGGAGTTGCTCTTGGAGGGTCAGCAAACTCATTAACAATCCACTTCACCAGTGCCTTTCATCTTTTTATAATATTGAACTCATTAACACATTGCAATTTGTGTAAACAAGGAAAACTATTATTGAGGATTTTTCTGGATAGTTGCAGCTTTGCATCAGGCATGCAAGCTGTGGAGAGTGATGCAGTCCAAGTGCGTGCCTTATCTCATGAGTCAGGGATAACAATAAGACACTGGTGAACTCAGGAATACAATAGTTATCAAAACCCTTGAGTCACTGTGAGATTTTCTGTGGAGTTTCTTCACCGCATCTTCTTATCTTGAGGTAGAAAAATCCCTGCATTACCTGGCAAAGCTGGTGCACCCCCACACCCTCTGTCAGAGAGGCCTGTCTGAAGACAAAATTCCAGGACTCTCTTGAGAGAAGGTCAATCACTTTTATACTCATGTAACAGAAGATATCTCCAGGCTCTTCTTTTTTAAGAAATTCAAGATATGCCCAGTGTCTTACTCATTGCTAGTACAAATACTGGACACCCAAAATGAAGGAAGGAAGGGTTTATTTAGCTCATAGTTACTGGAGGTTTCAGTCCATATTCAGCTGGCCCAAGGCTGAGTAGAACAGGGTAGAGAGCATTCCGTTCATGGCAGCGGAACAACAACAATTACTATGGAGGAAACCAACCAATGAGGGCAGCAGAACAACAGCTTTCAGTCTGTCTCTCTGTCTCCTTTTTTATATTACATTCAGGCTCTCTGTCTCAGCCTTTATCTACCCTAGGTCACAACTATAATCCCAGAAAGACTCAGACCCATAATCCCATCAGTACTAAAACACATAACATCATTGTGTCATGAGTCAAGTCTCAAACTGTAGAAGTCCCTGCCCCATGATTGCATGAGGCTTGGGGGGGACAACTAGACTTAAACTGTAATGTCCAGCATGGATTTGTCCATTTTATTTGAGATTATTGACTAAAGGAACACCTTGTTGCAGAAACAGAGAGCTGTTCTATGAGTTTTGCTCTTGTACCATAGATAAATGGTTTATATTAAACCAGTGGTTCTCAACCTTTCTAATGTTGTGACCTCGCAATACAGTTCCTCATGTTGCAGCGACCCCAAACCAAAAAATAATTTTGGTGGCTACTTCAAAACTATAATTTTGCAACAGTTATGACTTGGAATGGCTTTAGGTGACCTCTGTGTTTTGGTCATTCGACCCCCACCGGGGTTTCAACCCATAGGTTGAGAACCACTGCATTAAACCATGAACCACTTAACATATCCTTCACTGATAAATCTAACATTTCCAAGAGCTCACACTGACTGCTTTTTTTCTGGAGAGACTGTCTTTTGGCAGCGATCACTGAAGAACCTCAGGGTGGAAAGTGATCCAATTCCACCATGAACGCAAGGTAATGGGTCCAAAGAGGTTCCTGCTGGCTGGAAGAATTAGTTCACTAAACACATTCCTCCAGCATCCAATTCTTCGTACTGTTACACAAGCACAAGTCTCTTCAAGAGGTGAGTGTGAGTGCCCATTCAGCATGCAGTGGTATTTGCATCATTATAAAGGACCAGCGTGTCTAGAAGTGCTGTGGAGGGTGTCCTGATGCCTGCTGGGCCTCCACCCTGCACGCCTGGTCCCTGCAGCCTCACCTCTCAAGTGTATTTGTTCTGGTAGATATTAAATAGAAGCTTAAAGTGAAGGTACATTTTTCTACTCTTGGATAAAGTATCTTGTGAATCTTAATTCGATCCAATTGATTGATTTTACTGTTTAGTTCTTATTGGTTCTCTATATACTACATTTTCTCAATACCAAATCCTATAGGTTGCTACAGGAGTATGCTGTCCTCCTCAGCAATACTAGATGGATATTTTTAGTTTTTCTTTTTATTTTTTTGCTAACCTGAGAAAATGGATTTTTTTTTTTTTTTTTTTTTGTATTTTAGACAAGGGTCTACAGGGTGTTCAAGGTCTCACTATGAGATCAGGCTCATAGTGATCCGCCTGTTTACAGCCACCCAAGAGCTGGGATTATAGTTGTGTTCCACCATGGCCAATCTCAGTTGCCATCTTGGTGTGCCCCAGTGGGGTGGGGCCAGCATGGCAGGCCTGGGGATGGAACCCCTGAGCTCTGCACCTGCTTGCAGGCACTTTAATCTGCTGAGCTATTTGGTTGTCCCTGAGCTGGACTATTTTGATATTTATCATAGCTTGCAAGTTTGAGAGCCTCAGTTGACCTAGCTGTAGCCTCGATGTTTGAAATCTCTCCCATTTTTTGTTTTTGATTTTCTAAGAACTTCTTAAATTGAGTTCTTGTTTTTTCAGTAATTTGAACTATCACTGTGATTTATTCCCATTGAGGTGCAAAGGTGTTGGGAAGGGGAGAATCCCACAACCTTACCATAAATTATTGTTCTTTTAGTTGCTTGTGTTTCAGCAAATGTTTCTTAACCTTTCAGCTTTACTTAGGCAGGATAGAAAGGTGAGATGGGACCACAGTGGAATAATTGTTCTTGATCCAGGTGAGTTTGGGCTCTGGGATAAATAGATAAATGATAGATAGATAGATAGATAGATAGATAGATAGATAGATAGATAGATAATAGATAGATCTATAGATAGATGATAGATAAACTTTCAGAAAAAGAGAATTTGTGCCCTTAAGTATTTGGTCATACATCTGCTAGCAAAATGTATGGCTCTTGCTGTTTCGGCCTAGGCTTTGCCTTCACCTTAGGAGATGGAAAGCAAACGCGGGGCAGGCAATCATCACACATTTGGAGCTTTTGCGGGCGCTGCGAATCCTCTTAGAGTCAGATAACAGGCTGAGGGCCCGGCAGGAACGCGACAGCGGTTGACCCAGACTCTCATTTTGTGCTGCTTCTATTCTTACCGGCGTAAGCAAAAAGATTATAAACTGGTAAATGACAGAGAAGGCCATGGCAACAGGCGCTGACTTTCATTGTACGGCACAAGGATTGTTCGTTTCTCTTTCCTTTTTCTTTTTTCACTGAAAGGCCTTTCTCTCCTTCTTTTACGCGTTACTGTGTGGCCTGAAAAGTAGCAGAACGACTGTGGGCCCCTGTTTGAAAGTGTGAGCAGAACCAGAGAGAGCCTTTTCTTAACAGGAACAATGAAAGTTTTCTCCAACAATCCTGTCAACCAGATGGCTTAAAGATCGGCGTGCTGAGACCCACTTCCTGTTGCTAGCATAACAATATTCACTGTAATAATGCAGTCATCAGACTCAGTATGCTGAGCGGTTAGAGACCAATTCTAGAATCTTCTACAGCCCTATCCACTCTAGGGAAATATTGTCCTTTGGGTACTCAAAAAGCTCAAATATTTTTAAGTTTTATTCTACCTTTCTTTCTTCATTGACTTCTTGTGAGGGGTAATTTTTAATATTCAGTTTGCCAAAAATTCAGTTTTATTAATTAAGGATATATGTTTATAGCAGCCTCTGCTAAAGCTTTTGGAGAGACAAAATCAATACGTTTTCAAAATATTTTCAACTTATACATTAGTATAAAGTTTAGTGGATTTCTAATGAGTGACAACTATGGAGGGTTCTTTTCTGAGAGTATAAGAATGCATCCCATAGGCTCACTGATTTACATATTTGTTACCAAAAATTTTTATATGGCTACTATTTTTAATTTGATTAAAATGACAACAAGAACTACAACAAGTCAAGCAGGTAAGACAGTACTTTCCCACAGTCCCAGCTCTCTGGGAAGTTGAGATAAGGGCTCAAGTTCAAGCCCCACATGAGTAAATTAGTGACTTGGGCAAAAACTGCCTAATTGTAAAAACTAGAAAATGACTGGGAATGTAGCTGAGTATAAAGGCCCTGGGTTCAATCTTAACAAATGAATGAATTAGCTCATAAAATGGATTCAAACTCTGTTGGTATAAGATACTAAAATCAGGCTGCTACACCCAACTTTTCCATAGCATTGTTTCTGTGTTCTAAAGTTTCAACATCTTCTTCCTTATGCTATACATGTATCACGCACATGCATATAATCTTATTCATTTGGCTTTGATTTTTCAATTCTCTGATATCAAAACGAGCTACTCACCTAAGTAGATACAAAGGTGTCTTTAAGTTTTCCACTCATATGTTAATAACTTCCAACTTTCAAGCTCGAATTGCTGTGGATTGAATGTTTTATGCGATGAAGCCCCAGGAAAATATTCCTTCAAACTGTGGAAGTGACAATGTCACCCTAGAGGGCCTGAAAAACAGAATAATAAGCCAAAGAGATTTGCTCTTAAGCTGTTAAATCTCATAGCTTTTGCGTGTTTAGCTTTTGAACTTGTTTTGAAACTGTTAATGCTTTCCTTTTTCTATTTCTTCGTATTTATCCTCTTTAGAACAGAGACTTTAATTCTGTGCCTCTCCTTCTATTATATCTTTGAAATACATAAGCTTTTTATTTTTTCTGCTGAATTTTGCGTCAACAAGTATTATGCCTCAAGTCTCAGTCATAACTGATGTAGATAGCAGTAAAGTTGAACGTCAGATTTTAGAACTGATGCTGGAATCATTTAAAACTTTTAGGCTTGCTGAGATAAAATATATATGTATTTGGAATGCAAGGGCAGGAAGGGAGTAAGTGATAGCAACAAGGTTAGAACTTCAGCGTTGCCTCCCTCAAAGTTTCTCATGAAATCCTAACTCCAGTGCCATCATATTTGGAGATGAGGCTTTTGGGAGGTAGGTAGGGGACACGAATGGGATCTAGTGGTAGGATTAGTGCCTTCACTTAAAAAGAAAAAGAAAAGAAAAGATAGTTGCCTTTTCTGCCTTTACTTTACTCTCTGCGATGTAAGGGCACAATGACACGGGAGACATCTAGTACCAGGAAGAAGGTCCTTACCAAACTGTACATCTACCAGTAACTTGATCTTTAATTTTCCAGCCTCTGGTATTTATTTCATGAAAATAATCTTTGCTATTTAAGCCTCCCAGCCTATGGAAATGTATTATAGTAGCCCAAAGTCAGACAGAAATCATGATTTTGTTAGGTATTTAACAAATAAAATGGCATATTTAAGAAATTCATCTGTGCTGCCATAGACATCATTCAATGAAGAACTACTTTTAAACTCAGTAACGAACACCGAATCCCAACCATTCTTGGAAATGTAGTAGCTGGCAAGCTTAAAGGATGATTAAGAAAGGTGATTGTGATTTTTTAACAAATATATTGGAAACTCTGATTTTCTGGATTTTAATTTATTTTAAGCTTCTAGTATAACTTTTATTATTTAAAAATCTCATAGTTAAAATCAGTATTAGAATATTACGTTTTAATCTCTGTTGAGAAAAATGAGTTTGATGTCAGGTAAGAAAACAACTTTCTTGGTGAAAACTTGGGAAAATCTGAATGGCTGTGAGAAGAAGGTAACAGTAATCACATCTGAAATGTCAAAAAAAAAAAAAAAAAAAAAAGAGATGTCTGACAAAAATTTTTTTTGTCTTTTTGAGATAGAGTCTCGCTATACAGTTGAGGCTGGCCTTGAGCTCACTTTTATAGCCCAGGCTGGTCTCGAACTCGCATCGATCCTCCTGCCTCAGCCTCCCGAGTGCTGGGATTACAGGCGTCCGCCACTGACAAAATTTTAAAGGAATTAAAATGAATTCATATGTTGGTTATCACAATCACTTAAGTAGTCTAATTTGTGGTTGAGCAATGTGGGAGGTTCAGGAGGAGCGGGAGGTCGCCATGGTGGACATGACGGCCTATGTCTGGACGTTCAGTTCCAGACCTAGGAAGGGTCCTTTTTTCTCAATATTTCCCTGCTCCGCTCAAGTAGGATCAGAAAAATCATGGCTGTCTTCATAAGGATTGTGCCGTGGAACTCTTAAGCGTGGAGCAAATCTCCTGCAACCGTGAACCAAGACAAATCTCTCCTGTAGATTGTGGGTGCTGAGCATTGTCTCAGAGACAGGAAACCCGACCAACACAGGGAGCGAGCTCAGGCTTAGAATCCCGTTGTTTGGCTTTATCTCACGTATTAAACAGTTAAACAACCACAAATGATAACTGAATTTATCATCTAACACGTGATTTTCCTCTTTTACTTATTAACTGTCTCTTTAAATCGAGCTCTAACTTCTCCACATCCAAATGCAAGCAAAAATAAATAAGAATAAATAAAAATGAATACCAATGCTACGACTTTGTTACGGTTCGTGTCTAGTTGTGCTCCCAAAGCCTCATGCAGTCATGGGGCAGAGACTTCTAGAGTTTGAGATTAACTCATGATCCAGTGGGATTGTGGGTCATCCCCTGGGATTATAGGTTTTCGTACTGCTGGGATAATGGGTGTGAGTGCTACACCTGACCTGGGGCTGAGAGCCTGCGTGCGTTATAAGAGATACACAGAGACACTCTCTCGGTTGCCATTGTTGCTATTCTGCCGCTATGAACTCTTGCTCTCCGCCCTGTGCCCCTCTACCTTAGAGCTGAGTATGGACTGAACCTCCATTCACAGTGAGCTAAATAAACCTTTCCTTTCTTCATTTTGGGTGTCAGGTATTTCTCCCAGCAACAAGAGAGGAATAACTGAGACAGACTTAATACATGATAAAATGCCAATCTGTCATCCTATAGCAAAACTAAGTTTTTTAAAATATAGGAAAATACTTACACAAAATATAAAAAAAATTGCTATTATAGTTCCAGGAGTTTAAAAAGACATATTTATGAATATTCAGCTTTTGGTTCATCTGTTCAAGACTTTGTTAGACCTTCATATTCTCACTGCTTTATATAAAACCAAAAGTTAGGCTTATGTCTGTTGGACACAGTGAATAAGCATAAATTCTCAACAGACTTAGAAGGATCTGCTATTCTTAGTATCTTTAATCAGACACAAACTTGCCATTAGTGAATGCTGTAAGGGATATAAAGTGAGAACTTTTTCATAGTAGGCAAAACCGGTAAGAATTTAAAAGGAGGTAATGCAAGCCAGTCTAATTTTCCACTCTGTGTCACACATTGATGGACTTCATAATTCATACCAGGGGGACAGTACAAGCGAGGAAGGAGAAGTCTGAAGCCCAGTGAGCCTTACTGTATCAGTGGAAGTGTCTATTAAGGAACCTGTGCTATCCACAGGAAATCATGAGTGCATTAGTGCATAGTTGAGAAGGAAATTTATTTGGCTTAAGAGGATTAAAAATCCCCTATTCCTAGTGAAAAATAACTCAGCTACGGAGCAAAATAAATTTGATAATATTCAGGGTTCATGAACAAAGATAGAAGGAGAGAAATGGCAATGCGAGGATACATGCAAAGCTTTGTTTTCAGAGCTTCTAAAAAATAATCTGCATTTCCAAAGGGTTTCATGCACGGTAGAAAAGCAAACTCTGTTAAATCCTGGTGGCTAAACCTTTGTTTTGCATTGATTTTTAAAAATGTCTTCCCTTTTAAGAATTTCATCTTGTTTATTAAAATTGTGAAATAATAATAATTGATAGCAGCTAATGTGTGCTAAAACTAAATTGTACAAAAATATTATTCACTTATCTTTGACTTAATTGGTTTTGTGCAGGCCATTTATGTATTGGTGTTTAATACAGTTTTATTTGCTACAATCTCATGTATTGCACACAAAGCCTATTAATGATTCACCTAGTGAACAACAAATCAATAATGGCCGAAAAGAGAAAAGAGATTTATTCTTTTCTCCTCCATGTGATAATGTAGAATTTCCCAATTTTGATCATGAATAAATAACGATTTCTTTGTATCTCAAAATTGTTCTGAACTTTGGATAATTCAAAAAATAACTCTTATGGAAGTACATGAACAGTATAAAGCATTTTACACATGGAGGTATACAGTAAATTTTAATTAATATATCTGTCACGAGTTGGTACATGTTACTTTGGCCATGTAAGTAAGCAGCAGGGTGATTATTTAAGAAATAGTACAAATAGGCTGAAGCAATAAAAAGAATGTGTCCCCTATCTTAAGCTAAAAAACATGCTCATATCACATATAGTCAAGGACTTAATCTAATAATCTCATTTTGATTCTTTTTTTTTTTTTTTTTTTTTTTTTTTTTTTTTTTTTTTTTTTTTTTTTTTTTTTTTTTTTTTTTTTTTTTTTTGTATTTTAGGGAAGGGTTTGCAGGGTGTTCAGAGTCTCACTACTAGATCAGACTTATGCTGATCTGCCTGTTTACAGCCTCCCAAAGCTGGGATTACAGGTGAGTGCCACCACACTCAGCCTCAGTTGCCATCTGAGAGTGCCCCAGGGACAGGGTCAGCACAGCAGGTCCTGGGATTGAATCCCAGGGCCCTGTGGCTGCTCGCAGGTGCTTTAATGCACTGAGCTATTTGGCTGGCCCTTTGGCTTGCCCCAGGCAAAGTGTTTTGGCCTTTATTGTGCTCTACAAGTTGACCTAACTGTCCAGATTTTAAGATTTCTCATAAGGTTTTTACTAACATTACTTTAATAATCTAAGGAGCAGCAATATGTTTATTGCATTATATTACATGGATGCAGTTAGACTCAGATATTTGGCACGCTGATGAAGACGGAAGAAAAAATTTACATGTGAGTTTCAAGATGTTTTCTTAATAGCCTTAAACATAAAATGGAAAAGAGGTCTTTAGTTGACTGAGGAAAAAAGATGCCTGTTTTGCTCTCAATGTCCATAAAATTGAATATGCCTATAAGACCAACATATTCATCTTACTATTCAAAACTGAGACTTTTCTGATACTTAAAGTATAATTCCATAATTCCAAAATTTTCTCAAGAGTCTCTCAAAAAAAAAAAAAGGCAAAAAAAAAAAAGTCTCAAGAGGAAAAACCAGGAAATTATGACATGATCTTATGGAGATAAAGGAAATTTTGTTTCATCTTTTTATTGTGTAATTTTATGTGAATTCTGTCTTGATTTGATATAAACTTGGAAGTTTTAGAAATGCTTTTATATTTCTTTTACAAATTCTACAGGAATTGAAAGTTTTTGTACTCAGAAAATTATAATTAGTGCTTTAAAGTATAGAGAAAATAAAACAAACTTGAAATAGGAAGAGATGGATAAAAACAAGATGGTCCTACTAGATTCAGATGTTTCTAGGCTACTGCCTTGAAAAATATTTGCTACTCTTGACATTCATAACTTTTGAGATGTACAGCATGAACTTGAGCAGCAAGCTTTAATTGTGAGAGTGCGTAGGTAGGACGGAAAACTAAAAATCACATCAAAGTTTGGGCTGTTTGAGTTCAGAGTGAGGAAGGATGGAGCTTGCACTGTTACTGAGCACGTGGCATCCGGCTTCTAATTCTATGTGAAGTAAAGCAGGCGTGGGAGCTTCGGCTGGCAGCCTGAGCCCTACCTTACTACCTGCCCTGCAATCTAGAAGTACAAGGGCCCAGTACTTCAGGTTTCTCTGCCATTACGTCCGTTGCAGGTAGCTGTATGTGGGGACAGAAGATTATGTGGGGACTGTGGAGTGTCATGGTGTTGTGGAGGGACAAGAGCTCCACACTGAAGTAGAAGCATGCATGGACTTTTGAAATCATTAACAATAGTACAAATAGGAAGACAGGTGGAGGAGAGCTGTGAGAAACAGAAAATGAAACTGTATCCTGGTCACCTGTTCCTATGGAAGAGTAGAGGTGGACTAGGAGATGTAGTATCTTATTCTGTCAATAGAGGAAACTGCGTTTCAAAGGCTGTGTAGAATTTTGGTTAATTCATCTTAATAGTTTCCTATTTTTGGAGAAAACATTTCTTTGTACTCACTAGATAAGTAGTTGACAATTTATAAAGAGTGAGTTTCACATCACTATGTTATAATCTGTGCGATGCCTGGCTACAAAAATTTAATATATATGGGGGCTGGCAAGATAACTCAGTGGTCTAAAGCACCTGCTTAGAAAATCTTAGGCAGGTTTAACGGACTGCGGTTCAATCCCTGGCACCACACGCCATGTCACCTCTGCCCTCAGGGAAGGCTGAGCTGCCCGCTGGAAAGAAATTTAACATATACTGCTCATTTATATTCTTGCATAATTTTATAATTTAAATTTATGAATAATGAATTTATATTATGTACATTAAATGCTATAAAAGCTAAAAATTTTTTGTTAATTTTTTTGAATATTTGAAATTTTATTTTAAGGAGTGAAACTAGCAGAAAGAAAAATAAAAAACAGTAACAAGCAAGAGTACATATAGCACAGAATTTCAAAACAAGAACAAAAATTTAACAAAGGTTGTATTACATATTTTGATCATCAAACCTGTTCTGATTAATAGATATAGGTATGTGAGATTGATCAAATAATTAAACACTAACGCTATCAATAAGTCTAAATTTTTTAAAATTATAAAATTTTATAAGAAATAAAATTTACTTCCTGATTCTGAAAGTCAGTGACTTAATACTCTATATTAATTCACAAATTTTGACTAGATAATGAATTAATTATGAATTTACTATTCTATTAAACAAATTTTTAAGGCCAGAATGTTAATTATGATTTAATACCTTCTTTTACAGAGACAGCATAACATTTCAAAGTATGGAATTGGAACACTTTTTGGGAAAGTAATGATCATTAAAATTTAATTTGAAGTGGGGCGTGGTGGCGCACGCCTGTAATCCTAGCACTTGGGAGGCTGAGGCAGGAGGATCAGTTCGAGTTCGAGACCAGCCTGGGCTACAAAAGTGAGCTCAAGGCCAGCCTCAACTGCATAGTGAGACCCTGTCTCAAAAAGACAAAAAATAAATAAATAAATAAATAAATAAATAAATAAATAAATAAATAAAATTTAATTTGAATATCGGGTCACATTATGTAATAGTCAAAAATATTTGTAGACTATTTTTTTTGTAGTCTCTTTAAATCACGTGATGTAGGACATATTGAAAGTGAGCTCTAAAATGGGGTGCAAGTGTATAGAAGCCAAATTCCCCAAGTAAGTTTTTATCAACCAATGGATATATTTGAGGCAGTCAATGTAAGATAGATTTTTTTCCAAACACTTTTACTTATGAGGTCTTTTAAGAACAGAATTAAAGTCTTTATTGCCTTCATCAATTTTCTTCTCTCCAAATCTTAAGGATTTGCCTTCAATATCATCTGTCAGTATCATCTGTGGAGGAAGGTTGCAATCTAATTCTTTATTCAGGCAGAGAGGACATTAACATCTAATATACAATGTGAAATAACACATATAATGATTAGGATATAATTGTATTCATATATTTCTTTAGAGATGTCTTCAGACACTAGCTGTTACAACACTGTAAGAAATTGCAGTGGATACAGTTCCTATGGTTACCAAGAGGGGTGCTTCGATGGAGATAGCTCAAAATTATAAAAAAAGTAAGAAACTAAGCCACAATTGCTGGGTTGTCTGATAAAGTCACTCTGCAATCAGTATTTCTCAGTTTTCTTGATCCTAACTACAAACAAAGCAGTTCATGAAATATTTTACATGGATAAGTCAGCTTAGCTCTGTTTAATCCTGTGGCTGCAGCTCTAGATTCCTGATAAAATTTATGTGTAAAAAAGGACTTTGCAAAAGAAAAGAAGTCTCTTAGTTTGTACGAGATGGCATTTTGAAAGAACTCTTCCCTGAAACACTGCTAAACTGATAAATGGTATAGACAAACTCAATTTGTGCTTAACACACATAATACGGCATAATCATGACTATCTGCACAGGGAAAGGTGCACAGTGACGGGCCATCACTGCTATAAGCAATGTTACTGTAAGATGAAGTGAATAAAATTGGTGGATGAAAAGTGAATAAAGTTATTAATATCATCTAGGAGAAAAATCAGACTTTTTTTTTTGCTGAGATACCTCAAATCTTTCAGTTTTTATGTTTGCTAATTTGCATGACAGGTATTTGTTTAGTGCTCTGAAATACTCCTTGTTTTGATGTAGCAAACAGCAATATTCAGTACGTAAATTGCAGTATTCAATAATAGATCTTACAGATGTTTACATATATTTGTATTTATAAAAACTCATTGTATCTACTATTCTAATTAAAAATAAATTATTCAACCATTTTTATCTACCTCTGCTTTGTTGCTTCTAAAATCCATATTGAAGCTACAGGAAATGCTAAAGTTTTTCCAATTCATATGTTATTGTATGCTCCTGATATGAAATATCTTTGAGAAAGTTGTTTTCTTCAGTCCAGAAAGCCTAGCTTCCTGATTCCCAGAGCTAAGAGACAGGAAAACAAAATGTATTTCATGTGAGTTTTCTAATTAGGTACAACGAATCAAAAGACATTCACTTGAACTTTCTATCGTGTATTCTGACATGTTTTTCAATGGAACAAGGTATAATTATTTGAGTATGTGAACAGCTACCGAATGGCATCTCTGAGAGGAACGTTTATTAAAGAGCAAACTCCTCTAATTTCCTTGGAAGATTCTGACATAATTAAGTTAGTAAATCATCACCTCGTCAGGGCATCACGCTCTCACAGTTACTCTCCTGGATCTTCACCTTCATTATGATGTCTTGATCTTGATCTATGCTTGTTAGACACGTATATCCAGAGAGCGATTTACGTCATACCCTACAACATCCTGAGGAAGGATTTGCGTCAGCCAAGTCTTGATCAAAAAAACAGGGTCGCTAGAATAAATATATAGTTTACTTTAGGGATTTGATCTTAAAAACGTGTGGCAACTCTCTGCATTCACCTGGACTAGAGTGGCTATTGGAAGTTGGAAGATTAGTCCGTTGGTAAGGGCAGATAGACATTAAGGTGGAGAATATAGGGAAAAAGGAAATCTGTAAGGATGGAGGAACAAAACACCGTGAGTGTCGAGTGGGATACACAGACTCTGGTCTCTTCTCACCTGCAAGCTTCAAAGATTGATGGTGGGTGCGCTGTGGGAACAGCTGGCAACTCTGTATTTGTATTTGTCTTTTTGGCAATAAGCTGGGTATAATTTTCTAGCCTAAAAATGTGTATGGCTGAGAAATCTGAGATCTTGAAGCCTTCACTACTGTAGAGTTGCTGTGGCTCTGGACATGGCCTGCACTCAACAGGTGAACCTGTGATAAAGCAAAACCTTTCTGGGCTATCACAGTACTTCATCCCCTGCTCTTCCTTTATAATAAGTAAAGTGAATATGGCTTTACTTCTTCTCTGTAAATCTCACGTGGAGTACTAATTCCTATCTTTTTAAAAAAATATACTAAACTTTATTTATGTTATGGCCAGCTCAGCCTGCCCCGGGGGCAGGCTGGTGCAGCATGTGTAGCCAGGGATTGAACCACGGTCCCTGCAATTGCCTAAGCCTGCCCAGGCAGGCACTTTAGGCCGCTGAGGTATCAAGCTGGCCCAACTAATTCCTATCTTGCTAATTTGCCGCAGTACAAAATCTTCTGTGTCAAAGTGCCAATGAGAAATGAATACAGGTGTATTAAAATGTAATGTTTAGGTTTTGTTTTTTGATATATTTTAGTTGTCTAACGCAATAGATAATTAAACAATATCCATCTATATTTCATGGTAGCTACTGAGCAATTAATCATCAGGAATGGAGAGATTTATTATGAAGAAGAAAGAGAAGACCTGTTAAAGCCCTTGGGAAGGTGAGATTAACAAGCCCTGTTAGCATTCCTCGGTAAGGTATTTTTTTTTTCTTGCAGTCTTTGTTGCTGTTGTTATTGTTATGTATTTCTAATGTAAGACAGTGGTTCACAGCACAGACTCTAGGACAGATTGTCTGGCTATAAATCTCAACTTTAAATTTAATAGTTGAATGGTAGAGAGGAAGCATATGTCTGCCGCACAAACTTCTTTTTAAAATGACAATGATAATATTAGCAAGCTATGGGGATACTGTGAAGAAAAATAGTAATGACACTAAGCCATGGGTTATTGTAAATATTAAACAAGTTAATGTTTTGAAGTCACATGGAACATTATGGACAATTGTTCTGCCACTTTTTCAATATATGAACGAGTAAAAATATATTTGTATCCTTTTATACATTTTAATGGCAGCATTTCCTCTTATTTAAATATCTTTATGGATAATTGTTTTAATGTTTCCAAACATTCTTTTTTTTTTTTTTTTTTTTTTTTTTTTAGACAGGGTCTCACTATGCAGTTGAGGCTGGTCCTGCGCTCACTTTTGTAGCCCAGGCTGGTCTCGAACTCGCACCAATCCTCCTGCCTCAGCCTCCCAAGTGCTGGGATTACAGGCGTGAGCCACCACGTCCGGCCTGTTTCCAAACATTCTAATAACTAGTGCACAAAAATGTACTTGACTTTTTATTTTTCCCAATCATTGACAATCAGGAAAATCAATTGCAAATTGAAAATCTTCACATTAAACAAAATTGATTTTTCCTTGCTTTTGCATAATTCTGTGGCAAATACCTTTTAACAATTGATATTTATCTAAAATATTTCTGTGGAATAAGCTACTAATTGTAGAATTAATGATTTTCAGTATTCTTAATATTTTGTTTTATAAGTTATAAAGCAATAGATCTAGAATTAAATTTCATACTTTTCTTTAAAATATTTTCTTACGAGTTTTTCTCAAAAGTTGGTTTATTTCATTACTAAGTAACAAACTGTGAAAATTAATTAGCATTGTATGTGTGTCATTTATTTATAAACCCATGTTCAGCACTATCAAATACTAGGAAATAATATTTTAAAAGAAAATATAAAATTAATCTCTTTGTAGAAAAAGGACTTCCACAGACATTTAAATTATAATTATTGTAAGTTTTCTTATCATCTTAATAATTGCAATTCTCTTGTGTGTGCTATTTGCAATTATTCATTTTATGATGAAATTTAACACAAACTAAGGTGAGATAAAATGTATAGTTCTCTATTGTTCCAATTGTCAATTACCATTTTGAATATGTCACTTGTTTCATTTCCCAATTAAAACATGTGAATAATTTCTCTGTACTGCAATTGAATTTGCTATCATAATAACTGGTGGCAAGCCTGCCAAGATAATGTTCCCACCTGTCTGCAGAAACATAAGGCCTTCTTTGCATTACTAATTTGATCAAAGTTGATTTCATCTTGTGTAATTCATCTACTGTTGGTATACTCATTAGTAATTATGTCTTTAATCCTTGTGTTAATTACGATTTTGGACTGTACATTTATGACAAATATCTTTAAACATGTTCTGGATAGAGGCTCACAAGTCATGAATGTCCATTGACTTGTTAAAAATATCACAATGTGAGTGACATAGAAAAGTACATGTCAGCATAGGAGAAGAAAGAAGTTTAGCCCATGTAAGAATGCTCACTAATGATGCCATAATCACGGCTATCAGTCCCTGCTCCACTTTTTTTGCACATTCTTCAGAGTGGAAAGATAGGCTGTTCCTGTGAGGCAAAGGCTAAATGAAATACTTTTTTTTTTTGCTGTCTTCAGTCTGTTATTCATATCTATGAGAAGTATGAAAAGCACCTTTCTTAGCAGTATTCTCTTGTGGGTTTCTTGACACTCCATTCCTTCATGTCTTGCAAGCTTGTCTTCTCTTTCTCCTCATATTATTATAGATACCAGTCTGACACTTACAATTTTAGACTATCCTATCAGTACTCCACATGTGTTTTCCCCTTTAGTTTTCTAAATAGAACTGTTGGGTATTTTGTTGAGAAGGAGAGCTGAATTCACCTGGTTGTTGTTTAGATCTAAAATAGCCCCACCTCAAGTCTCATCTGCAGAGTTCGGGCCATATTGTGTCATGACTGGGAACATCATATTCCAGCCTCAGAGCATCTCTTCTTAGTTGACCTTAGAAACTTTCCTGTGCCAGACACTTCCACCATACCACATTTTCCATATCACTTTGGAGCTGAGAGACCACAGGCTTAATCCTCTGAAGTTCTGAACCTAATTCAAACTCTCCTCAAGTTTCAGGTATCAGGAGTGTTGTTCTCGTTATGGGACGGTGACTAATATATTCCTCAGAGTAATAACATTGATAAGAGTCAAAAATACAAACTCTATCCAAGTTATAAACATCATCAGTTTTTCTTTTATTGCCATCATCTCCTCATCTGCATAATAACTCAAGTTTTAGTAAGACCAAAATTTGTGTCCTCCGTCACTCATATTTCCCACTCTGAATGCTCTCCTTCAGTGATTTCCTACTGATGACTTTGGATTCTATGGAGCATCAGAGGCTTCTCATAAGCCTTGCTCTTACGGCTAGATTCCATTTCTTAATTTCGTCTGCTTGGTGAACACCTGCGACAGTTTCTGTCACAAGAACCTTGGTATCACCATATCAATTATACTTACATAACTGTTTGTGCTCTGCCATTTTTAGCTACTTTCATTTTAAATTTCCCATCTTTATGATTCTTTCAACATTTGTGAGAGTCTTACATCTTTAAGAACTCCTCCCTTTCTCTTCCATAATTCAGTCAATCTGAAGGACCTAATCTCCTCAGCTCCTATTTTATTCACTATCATCACTGCTGCTGCCATACTATTTATCTTCATTATTTTCTCTACAGATGAATAACCTGTGTTTCCTTCATTTCAAATCTATTGGTTGGGTCAGGTCAGAGTGGACTTTCTAAAATATTTTACTAGACCTTCATTATATTCAAGAACAATTCAATTTTTTACCCAGAGAACCAAGAAAATCAGCGGTATCATTTAATTTCAGTTCAAATTCTGAGAACTAGGGTCATCTGTGGTATAATGTGACTGTCTAACTGGTCCAGATTGGGCCCTTTATTATCTAAAAGTGGAGTAAGAAAAATCAAACGTCAAAAGGACAAAAAAGAAGTAATTTGCACTTCCTCTGTCCTACATTTTACTCATGTCCTGCTTAAGTTGGTGAAGGAAGGCCATCTTTGTTCAGTCTACTGAATGAGATCCTAATCTTTGCTGGAAAGGTCCATAGCGTTTTTTTTTTTTGTGCTTTAGACCTCCAGTAACCTTCAGAAGTTCTCTCATATTAGGTCACTAAGCTATAGTTCCTTATAATATTTAAAACCAAATAAGTGCTGTATAAGCAATTAATATATTTTATTCCTCAGGTAATAATGACAAGAAAAATCTGTCATTCACGATCAAGAAATTTTCGATTTTCTATTTTTTCAAATATTTTGTATCCACAGATGTAAGAGTTAGGGATACAGAGGGCCAACTGTATACATACAAATTCACTCAGACCAAAATTATTAATTAAGTGATAATCAAAAATGATAATTAAATGCAAGCTCCTATAATAGTCATAGTTGCTATTTAAAACTATCTTCCCCTACTAACTGTTCTGTTTTCTCTTTGCTTCAGCAGGAACCTCTGTTGATTTTCACTGTGGATCAGATATGAGGCTCCAAATTTTATTCTTGGGTCATTTGCAGTTTTGTCTGCATTGCATGTTATAATTTTTATATTTTTAAATAGATTTCAATAGTAAAACATATTAATAATAAGCTAATCCCTACAGGATCTCCTGTATTCCTTCGCCTCTGTCCTGTCACCTTCATTAGGAGAGTGCTCCAGTCTTGCCTTGGCAGGGAGATGAATCGCTCAGGTAACAGTGTTCCTTCCTTCTTGTCCTGTGGATGCAAGCACGAGAGGCTGGCCTGGGCCACAGCTTCTCACCCATCGCAGTCATCTCTGAGACTTCTCTAGAAACATGTCTCCCCCTGCAACAGAGGTCTGCATGTCAGTAGAGCCTAAATAGCAAAAACAGGAAGAACAATTTTTGTTAGTAGATGAATAGGACAACAAAGAGTAATGATGTTCCCATTTATGACCATTGATTCCTAGATACATAAACCACAGCTATCAGAAATATAGTTCTATGTGTAAGACCTTGGCTTGCAACGTAGTCAATATCCTGGAAGAGATCATCCGACTGGCAGAAGGTATTGCCACATACATGGCCTGTAACTGAGGCTTCTGAAAACCTCCATACCATTCAGGACTATGGGGATCATATTTAAGAAAAGTGAATTCCTTAAATATGAGCCCACTACTGTCTACATAGTTAATTAATTATCTACATAGTTAATTATCTATATATTTAATTATCTACATAGTTAATTACATAGTTAATTATCTACATAGTTAATTAATTTGTCAGAATCAACACTATAGAGACTGATGGCAGTGGACAGAGCATTCAGTGAGCTAATGTGTTTAGTTGTAGAAGAATCCTTGTATTTAGATGAGGCAAATCTATATCCAAAGTAAGTATTTATGAAAAAGCTACAAAATACTGCCCTTGTGTGATGGAAATGAACCAGTATAATCAAAGCGTCCTCAATTATTTGGCCGATCACCCTAGAAAGTATGTCATATTGAAGACTCAGTGTTGGTCTCTGTTTTTTTTTTTTTTTTAGACATTCTGCATTGTAACCAAGCTGGCTTTTGTGAGTTGGAGTGCACACTGCTGACCTCATGCAGATCTTCAGTCTCTTTCATCACAACTACTTTGTCCAGGAGACTGTTGGGTGACTGAGGATTAATTAAGGCTGAGTGGTCTCTGCAGAAAAGCTGAGCTTCTCCACTAGGCTATCACTACTTACCTCTGTTGAGGTTGCCCTTTGGTGAAACATTCACATGAAATAGGAATATCATCAAGTTCTTTGTCCATACACGTCTTGCCCAGTTTCCGATGTGTGTTTCTTCTAAGGCAGTCCATTGCCTACATCATGCACAGCTGTGTACTGCAGGGTGGCCACTTTTTCGTCCATGCAAAGTGCCGACCAGATGCAAATGGCAGAGTCTTGCCACTGGGAAAGTTTCACCTGGCTGCAGTCACTTATGAATGTTGCCTTGGAAAGTGGCTGCATTAGCTCCACTCTTTCTGCACATAGTACAGATATAACTGAAGAACAGGCTTCCGTCTTCTCCACCTATGTAGCCTGACTGCGAAAAATGCTTCGAGAATTCACAAGAGCGGGCCAGGTGAGAGAAGACAGACTAGCAGAAATGTGGACTACACACATTTAAGGAACTTATTGTAACTTGCTTTTGACTAGAGGGCTTGCTCGGTCCAATCACCTTTATACTGTAATTTCTTGAAGTTGGTGTGCTGCTGCACATGCTCAGCTTTATGACTGGTAGGTAGATCAGATGGCATGTAGTGGCTGAGATCTCAGAGTGGTTGTTGACATAGAGTCAAGCATTTGATCTTTATTGTAGTCAAGTGGCAAATCAACACTTGTCTATTAAAGGGAAGGTAGCTATCTATAGGCAGGCAATAGCAGAGCCTAGCGTGAAAATCCTAAAGACTTTACTGCAGTTCACATATGGAGACCCAAAAATGACTCTATGTAGCCTGCAATGTCTGTCAGTAACACTTCAAGAAACACCACTTCAAGCACCACTGGGTCTACTCAATGATACTTGCAAAGTGGAAAAGCAACATGCATAGAATACTAGACTTATTGCAGAATATTCTCGTGTTCCAGCACCCACTAAAAACCCGCAACACTTTGAAGTCACTTTTTAAATGAGCCATGAAAATATACATAAATGGGAATGTGCTTCCAACATCCAAATATGCTTGATAACACTGTGATTCTTTCTTAATAACATCAAGAGACAGATGCAGGTATTTGTGACATAACCTAGAAGGAATATTTCGATGTGTCCCATACCACTGGACTTCTATGCTGTAGAAAGCTCTTGAACTTTGCCAGATTTTTTCCTCAGGTGATGCAGAAGTGTCTTGTAGAGTAGTTGCTACTTTACACTCACCAGGTCCAATCAACATCACGTGATTGGTACCACGGTCCAGTTCTTGTGATCTAAACTATGACACAGAGCCAAAAAGCTGATTTGCATCTGAAGCAGGAAAAGCAAAGTGCATTTATACCCTGGCCAGCTGAAGTAAAACTTTTCTGGTGGTCTTCAGGAACATTATGGAGTAAAAGGCATTTACCAGACCAGTGGCTGCTTAACAGATACCGGGGGATATGTAATTTGTTCAAGCAATGGAAACACATCTGGCATAGCAGATGCAGTTGGACTCACCACTTGGTTCAGCTTACCAATAATCCACTAGCATTTTACAAATTCATCTGTTATCTTCACAGGCCAAATAAGGGGGTTGAAGAGGAATGTGGTGGGAATAATCATTGCTGCAGTTTTGAAGCCTTTTATGGGGCACTCACTTCTACAATTCCTCCTGGAATTTTGTGATGCTTTTGACACAGTATTTGTCTGCGTTGGTGTAGTCTAATGTCTTTCACTTGGCCTCACGCATGATAACAATCCACATTTCACAAGTGAGAGAATCAGTGTGGGAATTCTGTTCAGTACTAAACACTCCCATTTTAATGATTTATTTTGGAACTGGAAAAGCAACTACAAAATGGGTTAAGGAACACACTGGATGCACTGTGAGATGGCCCATGTTAAAACACCACTGAACACCTAATACTCTCAAGCCTGTGTTGCTCTGTCTATGGTCAATGTAGTCATTTTCTTCCATTGGAATTGTGAGTTCGAAGTCAGCGTTTAGCAATGTTTTCCTAGGATTCAGTTATTTTGAAACAATCCTGTAGATTTCTCTGAAAATGACAAAGATTAGCAGCATTTTAGTGGTGTGATGGCCAGTGTGTTCTTAGGATCACTTTTGCTTGTTTTCAAGAAATTCTGCCTGTAAACTGGTTCAAGTCTAAGAAGTGATCCAAGACTGTGTCTTTCTCTTATAGTTCAGGATAAAATTACTCCATTGATCTGGAACTTACCTGCAAGTATACAGAATAGTCATTTGGTAGGCTTTCTACGTACTTCATTTTTTGACACAGGGATTACCATATTACTAACATGACAGTTCTGTATAAGTCAGACTATGCTGACTGAAGTTTTGACTCCTGTCACTGTTGTAACTTTTCTTTTGGATGTGCGTAGGGGCTGCCAACTGGCTTCCACGACCTTGGGGTCCAATTGTTCCCCTTACATTTTTGTTTTCAAATTAAAGGCTATGGTTCTCACTTTTAGGACTGGGTTAGAAACTGGAAAACAGTGGACCTATGAGCTCTTCAAAGATTCAGGGACTCCCTTGTCAAACTTATATGTCAAAATACTGGAGAAAGGTACATTTTCTGGACTTTTCCAGGATAAGTTATTAGGCTTTCCTTTTTCCTTTTTAAAAGTATCTGCATCGTTATTGCTAATTGGTCATATTTAATTTTGATTTCTATTTATTTTTTATTTCATGTTTTCAGTACCTAAAATTCTCATTTCTTGTTAACATATATCACATCTTAGTTTCTTTTGCATCGTCATTCTCTCTCCTTCTACTCTTCCTCTTCATTTCTTGATTCCTTTACAACTGAGACATTTCTACCCCCCCTCCCCCCAGTTCCTATTATCTAGTTTTTAATTTTAGTCTTTATTTTATTTTGCTTGATTAGGTTTCAAATGAGAAATTTATTCTGGCATTCTAATCTCTCTAAGGCTTTGAATCTTTTTTTTCTCCTATGTTTTACTGAGTAAGACTAGCCATTCTCTAGTTTCTGGTAGCGTATCTTTGACCCATGGTTCAATCAACAAGGCAAATTAATCTTCAAAGGTTTCTAATTCCCCAAGTTGTAAAATCAAAATAAAATTTCTGCTTAAAAATCTTTTATTAATAAAATCTCACAGGCACTATGCAATTTTTTAAGGTGTTTTGCCATGTCTTGATTATCCCTTCTTATACATGTTACCTGAATTTCTACTTTTGTAAATTAGAAAACTCAAGTAGTTCTTGTGGGATAGAGCACATATCCCCATGGTTCACACTTTTAATTTCACTTCTAGGGATTTCTGGGACTTATGACTAATTATAGTTCCAGAAGTAAAGAGATATGGGTGGAATTAGAGGGGAATTGATATTTATGAGGGTCTCCCTGTACACCCTCATCTCAATTTCTGGGACACTATTCCTTGCTAACTTGGGCCTTCACTTCAACAATAACTATCCTGTCCAACTTGCACTGTCACTTAGCAATTTGTAGGCAGTCTTGCTTTCAAATTTCAACAATTTCAGACCTGTGGATCCACCTGGTAAGACTGCTCAGAGCACACCTAGAAGCTTTGTGAATTTTTACAGCACTTAACCTGGAAATGTGAATTCCTGAGCTTACCTTTTGCTTTCAGCCCTTTGTGCAGCAATATTATATTAATCAATGTCATTTTATTTCTTAGTTTTCCAAAACTATTTAAGATAGAATATATTGAGTTACTTAGGTCCTTGCCTCTAACTAGTTATTGGTTAGGATTATCCAATGCACATATTTTGTATATATATAAATTCACATTATGAATTATGATTTTGCATTTTACCCATCAAAATCAAAATTCAAGTTTTCAAAATCTGGTGAGATTATTTTCGAATTCTAAACCAGGCATGTTGGCACCCACCTGTAGTCCCTATACTCAAAAGGCTGACTAGTCCAAGTTCAAGACTAGACAGGGTTACAATATGAGTCGAAGGCCAGCCTGAACTGCATAGTAAGACCTTGTCTCAAAACACACACACACACACACACACACACACACACACATTCAAATTCTAATAAGAATAAATAGCCAATGCTAGAATTTACAAAGTCCACTCAGAAATGAAACTATAAACTTTTATCTTTCTAAAACATTTTTCAATATCAAAAACTTTAGTGTTCTTTCTCTACATTAAAAAAAATAGGATATACATCAAAATGACCAGTATTCTATTTTCTACTTCTTTGAAATAAAAAAAGATGTATGTATATATGTACATATATATGTACATAAAATCAAGAAAGCACTTCACTGGGCCACACCAGGAAGGAGCCACAGACCCCAGCAGAAAGTGGGGTCCAGCAGGTCCATACCAGTTCAGTGAGCAGCATCCAGAAGGAGCTGCAGGCCCCAGCATCCAGTAGAGCCCTGCGGGTCCACTTGGATGGAGTGCAGATGGAAGGAACCAAGCGCAGCGGCCAGATGCAAGCCAACCCTGGCTGGCAGGGTTGAGTTCAGCAGACATAGACATGATGAGCTAAGGCACATGACTAGGCCTGGTGGGGCCCAGATTGAGCCCCAGGCCAACAGGAGCACCCCACAGCACAGAGGTGGCAGTAGACAACTGGGGTAAACTAGTCTGCCTGGAACACTCCAGGTACATGAAGGAGAGGTGCCCAGAGAGTACTCAGGGGCACTAACTTAAATACAAATACCCATTTAAGATCTGCTTTTTATACAGCTATAGTGTCTGTTCCTATGGTCTAAAGTACAAATCCATAAGTTAAAAAAAATTGTCAATTTCTAAATTTCACTACCTGTTATTAATATTGTTAATTGTGGTCCTATAGCTAGGCACCCATGTCTGCTTTAACCACATACATAGGTGGTAAGTTAAGGATGGAAAACAATCATACATGCGCTAGGATCCCAGACAGCAACACGGGTAACTATCCTGCTTGCAGACAATCTGAACTTCAAACAAAAAAATGATCAGATGGATAAAGAATGTCACTACACCCTGGTTAGATGAAAAATTCAAGAGGAAGAGAAAATAGTCATAAATATCTATGCACCAAATATGGGAGCACCCAAATATATAAGACAAAATTTAATGGACATGAAAAATCTGATAACCAATGTTACAATCTTCTTTTTTCTTGTTTCAGAACTTTTATTTGTTTATTTTATTTTTATGGCCGGCTCACCCTGTCCTGAGAGAAAGGCTGGCGTAGCATGTGGTGCTGGGGATCGAACAGCAGTCCCTGCAGCCTCACAAGCTTTCCTAAGCATGCACTTTAGACCACTGAGTCATCCTGCGGGCCCCCCAACATTACAATCTTGACAGGGGACCTTAACAACCCCTTACCTCAAAAAGGTGAGTCAGTAGACAAAAGCATTAGTAAAAAGATAACAGAAGTGAACTAGACTTTTAAACAAATAGACTTAGTGGACATATACAGAGTGTTCTACCCAACAACATCTGAATGCACATTCTTTTCAGCTGTACATAGAATGTTTTCTAAAACAGAGCACTTACTAGTCCTTTGGTTGTGCTTACATATATGCAAGAAAACAAATTATCCAATGCATAATATCTGACCACAGTTAAATGAAACTGGAAATTCATGGCAGAAACTACAAAACCCCATAAAAATATGAAATATAAGTAAAATCCTCCTTGGCAACAAACGTGTTACAGATGAAATTAAACAATACCTACAATTTTCAGTGAAAACTCAGGCAGAAGATATCAGAATTTGAGGAATGCAATAAAAGCAATTCTCACAGGGGAATTTATAGCAGTGAACTCACACATTATGAAAACCAAAGAACAAATAAGTACCATAATGCTGCACCTCAAGCTTCTAGAAAGAGAAGAATCAAAGCTCAAAGACGCAAGGAAATAATAAATGAGCAATAATGAATTAAAAATCTTTTTTTGAGAGATTAAATAAAGCTGATAACTCCCTGGACAACTTCCTTAAAAAACAAAAGAAAAAAAAAACACAAATTCAAGCCATAAGCAATGATAAGAGTGAAATTACTATAGATCCTATGGAAAATCAGATCATCATCAACAGCTATTTTGAAAATCTATGCTCTCACAAAATTGAAGACACAGATGAAAAGGACAGCTTCCTAGATAGGTACAGATTACCAAAACTGAATCAAGAAGATATAAAAACTTGGAATAACCCAATGTCAGCCAATAAAAATCAAAATGTAATCAAGAACTTACCAACAAAGAAAAACTCAGGTCCTGATGGATTCACAGCTGAATTCTATAGGAAATTTAGAGAAGGTTTCATTCCAATACTTCCCAAACTCTTCAATAAAATTGAAAAGGAAGAAATATTTTCAAAATCATTCCTGGAGGCAATTATCATATTAATACCAAGACCAGAGAAAGATTCAACCAAAAGAGAATTAAAGTCACCTTCCTTCATGAACATAGAAGCAAAAATTATTAACAAAATACTGGGAAATAGAATACAGCAAATCATCTAGAGAATTATACACCATGAACAGGTAAGATTCATCCCAGGGATGCAAGGATGGTTCCACATACACAAATCTATAAATATAATCCAGTATATTAATATAGCCAAAATAAAAATCACATGATCATTTCAGTAGGTACAGAAAAGTAGTCCAACACTTGTTCATGATCAAAGACCTACAAAAATTGGAATAAATGGCCTTTGCATTAATCTGATAAAACACATCTGTGACAACCAACAGGCAATATAATTCTAAATGAGGAAATACTGAAAACTTTTTATCTCAAATCAGGCACAAGTCAAGGATGTGCACTATTACCAAATCTATTCAAAATATTTCTAGAATCTTTAGCTAAAGCCATTAGACAAGAGAGAGAGAGAGAGAGAGAGAGAGAGAGAGAGAGAGAGAGAGAGAGAGAGAGAGAGAGAGAGAAATAAAAGGAATAAAGATAGGTAAACGGGTTAAACTATCATTATTTGCAGGTGATTTGATACTCTACTTGGAAGACCCAAAGAACTTCACTAGGAAACTTTTAGAATTAATGAACAAATTCAGTAGCATAGAAGAATACAAAGTCAGTAAAAATAAAATCAATTGTATCCCTCTACACAGATGACATGGTTACTGAGTGGGAAATTAGAGAAACCATATCCTTTACAAAGCATCCAAAAGATGAAATACTTAGGAATTAATCTAACAGAGGAAGTAAAAGGTCTATTCAATGAAAATTACCATACTCCAAAAAAAGCAATTGAAGAGGATTTAATAAAATATTCCTTGTACCTGGATAGGAAGATATAAAGGTGAAAATGGCCATACTCCCAAAACTGTTGTATGGATTTAATGCAAACCCTTTCAAAATACTATCAGTATACCTCACAGAGCTGGAGAAAACATTCTCAAAATTTATTTGGACCAAGAAAAGACCTAAGATAGCAAGGCAACCCCAGGCTACAAAGGCAAGGCTCTGTGCAGCTCCACTGTCCCATCAGTCTTCTCATGCACCAATATTTCCTTTACCAGAGACTGAGTTTAAAATCTATGATTTTCTTTGTTTTAATCATTTTTGTCAGAAAATTTCTATTTAATTGTGGTCATTTTTATTTTCACCCAGCTTAAAATTATTATTATTAATTATTAATGCCTTTAGGACAGAGGCTATAGGAGTCTACAGGGTCGCACTACATACATCAGCCTGATGGTGATCCTCTTGATTTCATCCTCCCAAAGTACTGGGATTATAGGTGTGCACCACCACGCCCAGTCTCAACTGCCTCTCAGCACACCCCGGGGGCGGGACCAGCACCTCCTACCAAGGTTCAAACCCGGCCAGCCTGCCCTGCTGAAGCAGGCGCTTTAGTCAGCTGAGCTGTCTGTCAGGTTGGCCCTTACAACTTTAGAAACATAAGCAAGCTAGTAATTAAATATTATTGAGGGGAAATGATATTTTTGAATAGTCAATCTTTATACCAAGAACAGATTTATTTGCATTCTTTGAAGTTACTACTCAATTTTATGAATATGTTTTATTTTGGCAAAGTTCATAATTGCATCATTTATACAGTTATATTACTAAATTAGAATATAACATTTTAATTATTTTTCTTCACAATTTATTATAGCATGTAAAGAATTAATATGCATTTGTTCATGCTGTTTATAATCAAAACAAATTACTGACTTATAATACTTAGTAATTTATACATATAAATATAATTAAATACAAATATAATATAAATATAATTGTAACACTTAATAATTTTTCAGATCTACTTCCTATCATTTATTTTCTAAATATATAATCAAAATATGGCAAAAAATTGACAACATTTTTCTTTATTTTCCTGGATATGCTCAGTTATTTTAGTATGTTTTCTGACTCTACAGATTAACATAGACATTTTTCAAGCATCTACAATTAGACATTCCTTTCTTATCATTCTCCCCTCGCTTAATTGTTCCTGAGCTTTTCTTCTTCTTTGACAATGAATAAGCAAAAATAAGAACATGAAGAAAAAGCAGAGTAATATCACTCACTTTGGTGTGTTACAGCTACTGTGTTGTCCTTAATGACACTCCTACCAGTACCCTCATGAGTCCTCAAAAATGTGTAAAACAGTAAAAAGAATAAATAGATATTATTTTGACACATTTTCATGCCAAGAGTCATAGAAAAGAAGTTAGATTGTTAATATATGTCTTCCTGCACATCGATATTCTATCAGGAGGAACAGGAATATACGCACTATGGTTTAGAGAAAATTCTGAGTAGAACAAAACATCACACTGTGAAACACATTGGTGCGTTTAGAAATTATCTATGATATAAATGATTTATTCATTATTCTATTCACATAATCATTCAAGAACAACATGTACACACGGTTCTTGGCAGTAGAGATAAAGAACAAAATGAAATAATTGACGATGAAATACAGCTGCTCATAGAAGTTTTGTTATAATGCAGTTATGTCTGACATGTAACCCCAAAAGATGATAAACTTCTAATATTATGATGAGATTTTTAGAGACACGGCTTCCGACTTCATCGTACAGTGCTTGAGCATAGCCTGTAGAGAAGCCAGCGGGACCCAGGGCACAGAAGTGCCGAGAGTCACACTCACTCCGTTTCTCACCTGCCACACACAGTCAGTGCAGTGGAAGAACACGTCTTGGAGTTCCCGTAATCAATGCAGTCGTGTGGTATTTCAGCCTCGCTACACATGTGCGTGCCTCCGAAGAGGGACATTTATTGGTATTAAGCAGATATCTCAGTCGTCTTCCTCATTTGAGCTCATGTTGTTATTTTAGGCAATAATTTAACTTAATAAGATAAAATAGTTCCCCCCCCCCCCGGAAGCTGTGGTACAGGAAGTAAAACATTAAAGGTAGTTTTCAAATTCAAAATGTTGTTATATTAAATATAGAACATCGATAATACTAGGAAAATCAATGGTTTTTTATTTATGACATCTTAAAATTTCATCATGCTGTCATGGTTTTAATGTAATCTCTAAAGATAAAAGAACTCTAAACAGAAAAGCTGATGAAAGAAAAATGCTCAATGAAAATTGGGAAAACCTGGCTTTTTTTTTTTTAAGATACTTTAGGAGGCACTATGTGTAATTTCTAGGAAAAGTTATGCAGGCTTTCAGCGATTACACTGGAAAGAAGGTTTATTCATGAAACACAGTGCCAAATTTGACGCATATTTAGGAATGTTTCTGAGAGCCAAATAATGAAACTTAAGGAAAGGTTCTCATCTCAAATTTTCCTAAAGTTACAACTCAAATGATCTATAATTTGAAAGATAGTTAAGTAGTCAGTAACTGACTGTAAGAAACTTCAAAGCAATTTATTGATGATGTAATTATTAAGCAATATATAAAAATAGAGCAGATATAATCTCTTGATAAAGTAAGTACTTACAAAGTCAGTCTTTGTCACCATATTGAAGTCATGTGAATTGAAGAAACCGTGAAATCTATGAAAGTAGATTTGGAAAGCAGATCTAGTTTCAGATACTGTGTTTTGGCCAGAAATGAAAATGTTAATGGCACAGATATAGCTTCATTTGTCAGTTTTTAAGAGAGACTGATAAAAGTATAATATTACAGAAAAATGAGTTCTTTCATGCCATTGAAAGATATACCTAAATCTCTTGATTTTCCTGATGCAATAAAAAAGTTGCATGAAGATTATTTTCTTTAATCTTTGTCAATACATAGTATTGTTATACAGATCTTGCTTCAACTTGCCCTTGACTACCCAGCAAGAAAAAAAAAAATGCTTAATTACAATGCATGAAACGCAGAGCTAGATTGGTGAGATGAGCTTTAGGAGGCTTAGATTCAGTAGCCTCCAACATTACAAGCTTCACTGGTGGCACACTGCAATTGCAGAACATTTGACTGTGTATGTATCTGCTTCCTCTTAGTCCAAAGAGAAGTATATTCTTTTCCTTTTTTTTTTTTTT